>JANTPZ010016434.1:0-10858 GCA_025593235.1 Vachellia pachyceras | reverse complement strand
TTATCAATTGGATGGAAATAAGGAAATGACAGCATTAGGAGCTATGAATATTGTTGGTTCAATGACCTCCTGCTATGTAGCAACAGGTGAGCTTGAAGTTTGTCAGTTGCAAGTCTGAACATGAAGTAATTGGTTTATAATAACCTAATAGAGTGGGTAGCTTCTGATCTGATGTTATTGCTATGTTCAGGTTCTTTTTCCCGATCGGCGGTAAATTACATGGCTGGCTGCCAAACGGCAGTATCTAATATTATCATGTCCATTGTTGTGTTCTTAACCCTTCAATTCATTACACCTCTCTTCAAGTATACCCCAAATGCCATTCTGTCTTCAATCATCATATCTGCTGTAATTGGCCTTGTGGACTATCAGGCGGCAATTTTAATTTGGAAGATTGATAAGTTTGATTTTATTGCTTGCATGGGAGCCTTCTTTGGTGTTGTTTTTGTCTCAGTTGAGATAGGACTTTTAATTGCTGTAAGTTCTAAGACCCTCGCTTGTTACAACCTCAAATTAATTATGAGTTTTGACTCAGCCTGGCTATGCTATTGCAACATGTTGGGGCAGATCACCATATCATTTGCTAAAATCCTATTACAAGTTACTAGACCACGAACAGCTATTCTGGGGAAGATCCCTGGCACAACTGTCTATAGAAATACACAACAATACCCAGAGGCCACAAATGTTCCTGGCGTGCTGGTTGTAAGAATTGATTCTGCTATATACTTTTCCAACTCCAACTATGTTAAAGAAAGGTAAAGATGTCATCCTCCTTCCTTATACTACTAATGTATATGACATGAGATTAAACAAGTAATTTATACATTGACGATTCCTTCGTACAGTGGCGGAGCCAGGACCCTAGACCAGTGAGGGCCATTTTTTATTTTCAAACAAATGACAACAAACTTATAAATATAAATAATTTGAGTGGGTTCAAATCTTAAAAATCAGTGGATGCAAAATAAAGGTCTAATAGGTATTTACATATATACCCAAAATTTGAGTGGAGGCAATTGCCCACACTCAACAAAGTGTGGCTCCGCCACTGCCTTCGTAGAAATGAGATTTGAAGCGTCTCATGTTAAAGAGTGTGAGGATGGGTTTAGGATTGATTTGAAGTTCTGAACATGAGAACACATGGTCAAACTAAGATTCTAATTATTTTGGGAAAGCAGAGAAGGATGAAACAGTTGGATGAGCAATATAATGCGATCAAGCAACTTTGATGTTCAGAAAACTGTATATAGGGGAACTGTGTGAAGTTTAATTTCTTTTCCTCAGAAAAACGTACTAATTCCCCATTCTCATCTCAATAATGATTCGGCTTTGAAACTCAGAATTCTAAGTTGTTTGCAGGATATTGAGATGGCTGACAGATGAGGAGGAAAGAGTGAAAGGAGACTACCAAAGACAAATAAAATTTTTGATCGTTGAAATGTCACGTGAGTGTTCTGTTTAAGTATGATCTCCCCTAGAGATTCCTTTGTTTATTTCTAAACTCGTCGTTGTTTTATCCTATCCTTTTTTCAGCTGTTACTGACATTGATACCAGTGGCATTCATGCCTTTGAAGAGTTATACAGAAGTCTTCAAAAGAGAGATGTTCAGGTAATTAAATTAACTCCGCTAAGCCTAAGATCCATATACTTATCATTGAAAATTGATATATGGTGTGGCAACAATTATCTTACCAAGTTTAAGTTTCTTGTGCTCCTCAGCTTGTTCTAGCAAACCCCGGCCCTGTAGTGATAAACAAGCTTCACTCCTCCGACCTTGCAAATCTGATCGGCGAGGACAAGATCTACCTTACAGTTGCAGATGCTGTTGCGTACTGTTCTTCAAAGCTGGCAGAAGACCCTTGAAAATTTTGGTTATCAAGATTGAGAGATGCAGATGAATATAGTGTTTGTAGATAGGGTGAAAGTTGTGAACGAGGCATCATCAGCTAAGTAGTCAATGATATTACGAGGGAGTCAGTACCTGGATCCTTTATTATCGTATTAAAGGGAAATACGAAAATGATACAAAGAGATAATGGGAGGTTCCTGTTTTGTGTACTCCAATAAGCTTGTTTTCTCTCTTGTTGATACCTACTGATATGTGTCCACGACAGTACTTCCCAGGATCCCAGTGTAGAGAATTTTTAGTTTACGTTGAAAAGACTTGTGTAGAAATCACTGGCCTTCCTGTGGTTATCTGCCGCTGCCGCTGCCGCTGATGGTGATGATATTGTATCTCCATAAGACTATCCTTCAGGAATGATGACTTCTTCCACTCATTAATGAAGCTTCTGACTTTACCTATGTGACTATAATCTTTCAGGAATTATTGTGCAGGATGGAAATGATTTTGGACTTCGGTGCTGTGTTGCCTTTGTATGAACTCGGCTGCAAAAGACGTAAAATACACATTTCTGTACCATATATTTGTGTGTTAGTGTGTGCAGTAAAATGTTGCACATACGTTAAAATACGCATCACATCATACTGAATTACCCTTTTTTTGAGAAACTATTACTTATTTGAATGAAAATTAATTATCTCAACTCCTAATTACTTGTAAATATAATTATTAAAAGTTGACATATAAACAGAAATGAGAACGACGGTTATATTTTTAATCTGCGACCCATTTTGTAATTCTACTTATGTTAGCCAAATGAATTCATATTTATTATTTGATATTTGATGTGTGTGCATTTATTTATTTTTAAAGCGGTATTGGTGCAAGAAAGTTTAAAAGTAATGCGTAATAGAATTGATACAAGGCCAACAATAGAAGTCAGAAGAATTAAACTAAATTACAAACAGAATATTAGGAATACAAGTGTTAGATGATAAAAATAAATTATCTTAAATGGGACATCTGATGAGTGGAGTGCATATTGCCAGCTCTAATGGGTATTGGGAACCGGATTACAGGTCCCAAAAGAAGAATCCTGATTACAGATTATGCGTCTAGAGAAGAACTAATGCCCCATTTGGTATATTGAAATCGATTTTGATAGAAATGGATATGGATATGAAAATGGAGGTGAGTTTTATAAGTACGTTTGGTATGTCATGGAAATGGAATCTAATTTTTTATATAAAAAGACTAAAATGCCCTTCAAAATTAAAAAAAATCAATTCCATTGCTCATCTTCGTCGTTCATCGTCATCTTGGTCGCTCCTGTGCTCGTCAGTGGTCGTCGGATGTTGCCGTTCCAGCTCCGTCGTAGGTCGCTGGAGGTCACCGTTCCAGCTTCATTGAAGGTCGCCGGAGTTCGCCGTTCCTATCCTCTTCTTCGTCTTCATTCCAAGTTCATGGTCGGAGGTGCTCGCTGGTGACGTCATCGTGGGTGAGCCGTCATGCTCAGAGGTGTTCACCGTTGCCGTCATGCTTGAAGGTGCTCGTTGATGTCGCAGGTGCTCGCTGGTGGGCAACATGCTCGAAGGTGCTCGCTGGGGTTGGATGTTCTCGTTGTGCTCCCTGGTGCCGTAATCGTTGGTGGGCCATCATGCTCGGAGGTGCTCATTGGATCGGAGGTGCTCGCTAGTGCCGTCATCGTGTTGAAGGTGTCGTTGGTGCAGTCATGATCGCTGGGCAAAATGGAACTGCAGACATGGAATTACAAATTTTAGGTTGGGAGATGGAATTCAAATATGAGGTTTTGGTAGATATGGAAATATAATTGAATTCCATTTCCATCCTACCAAACATGCTTGTATGATGGAATTGGACTTCATTTTCATTTTCATATTCATATATCCAATTTCATCGTACTAAGTACTAAATAGGGCATAATAAGCCAGACAGGCTGTTCTTCGAAGTTGGGCTCAGAACCGACTTGGGTCCCCGCCCGACCATTATACCAGTAAACACAGTGGGAATTGCCGAACTGGGGATAGATATCAGACGGACCGGTCGCGTGCAAACCCGATGGCGCTGGAATACTTCCCTGCTCTCCGCCATTTCCTTCGTCGTGCATGCCGGTTCTCTCATTCCCCTCCACCAAGCCCAGCCATACCTCTACGGTTAAACCCTTCTTTTTGTACAAACTGCCTTCTTTCCTCTAAATCCACAAGTCCCATCTCCAGTGTTTTGAAGCCCCGTGCCACTTCTAAAGGTCTGAACCCCATTTCTCTTCCGATATTTTCAATCTTCTCTAATTGCGCTAAAGTATTGGCGTTCTTGTTCTTTTTGCTTCTCATTTGACTGATGCTTGATCAGAGAATTACACGTTCTTTCTGAAGAAAGATGAGCGCTTGGCGGAGCCTGTTGGTGCTGCTCATGATATCTGCCGTGTTCAGAACACGAGCACGATTGCAGCCATTGTCACATCCTTGGGGGGGGCCCCTGGTGCCGTGGGAATCGTTCGACTTTCGGGACCTTCTGCTGTGGCTATCGTTAGCCGAGTGTTTCGACCTACCAGGAAAAAGAAGAGCACGTGGCAACCTGTTAGCCATGTTGTGGAGTATGGTATGATGTTCGATACAGATGGAAATGCAATTGATGAGGTATACATACGTATCTATTCTTATCCCGTGCTTGTCAGACGCTGTAGTTTGTGGACCTTTGTGACTGCTCTCTCTTTACAGGTTTTAGTAGTACCCATGTTAGCCCCGAGGTCTTACACTCGTGAAGACGTGATTGAGCTTCAATGTCACGGGAGTGAAGTGTGTCTACGCCGTGTATTGCGAACTTGTCTGGAGGCTGGAGCAAGACTTGCCGAACCAGGTCCTTTGCGCTCTGTTTCCTGAATAGACGCCACTGCAAACCTTCTTATTTCATGACTTTCTTGGAAGTGTAGTTTTTGTCATCAATCTTTAGCTGGCCTCTAGGTTTTTATCCTCTAGGTATTCATGTATCTGACACTGAGGACAGATGATGATGTTATTCTTGTTTGATGAAGTTATTTTGTAGATTAATCAAGTGTAAATGACTTGTCTGCTGGTCAACTCCCTTGCAAAATTCTGTATCACCATAGTAGTCGCAAAAAATGCTTGCACAATATGTTCATGCAGAAATGAACTAGAATTGAATGATCCAGAATATTTATTGGTCTTTTCTTCTTTCAGGTGAATTCACTCTGCGTGCTTTTCTAAGTGGTCGGTTAGATCTATCCCAAGCTGAGAATGTTGAAAGACTAATAACAGCCAAATCTGTTGCTGCTGCTGATGCAGCACTGGCAGGAATCCAGGCATGTCTATTTCGTAACTCTACTTTGTTTTGATATTTAACTGCGGAAGTGGTGTGTTTCTTGAACATATCTGGATTAGCAGAACTAAATTCATTATTTCTTGGACAGGGTGGTTTCTCTTCTCTTGTCAGGTCACTGAGAATACAGTGCATCGAGCTACTTACTGAGATTGAAGCTCGTTTAGATTTTGATGATGAGATGCCACCCCTAGATTTAAATTTATTAATGGATAAAATACATACTATGTCACAAGATGTACGGGATGCACTGGAGACAGCCAATTATGACAAACTTCTCCAATCTGGATTACAGGTATGATCTGGAAGACAGCTTTGTAACTAATGTTTGCTTCTCGTGTGAACACGAGGGACTTCTGTTCTTCCACACCGTTCCATGTAATACGTGTCATATAATCACTGATATCATAAAATCTTTGCAGATAGCAATTGTTGGTCGTCCAAATGTTGGCAAATCAAGCCTTCTTAATGCATGGAGCAAAGTATGTGGCAAAGTTTTAACCTTTCCAGAAAAATAAATTTAACCTGCTATGAATTGATGAATTTATGTTTTGACTCAATTTTGGTATAAGGAGATTTATATTGTTGCGCTCTTTCTCTATTGAATTTATAATTTTCTGCTAATACATTTCTGATTAGTGCTTCGTGATCTTTACACTATATTTAACTCTGTTGGTGAATGACTCTATGCTTTACCAAAAAAGAAAACCAAAGAATGAAAAAGCAGAGAGAGAAAGATTATGATTTCGTGATTTATGTGATAACGAGTAGCTTGCTGTGCTTCAAGTCACATTACTAACTAAGGAAGGTGATGACTTATTTAATGTGATGTTGTTGTAGCATACAGAGTGAGAGGGCTATTGTTACTGAAATTGCTGGAACAACCCGGGATGTGATTGAAGCAAGTATCACCATCAATGGTATTCCTATAACCTTGCTTGATACTGCAGGAATCAGGGATACCAATGACATTGTAGAAAAGATAGGTAAGCCTTTCTCTTTCATCCTTTTAGTTAAAGGCAAAAGTTTTTGGCTGCCCAATCTTCCACTTCTCTATGGCTCTGGCGTTCTATTTACCTTCAAATGTTATTTTATTGCTTCTTCTGTTGAAGTCAAATGATTCACTATGATCTGATTTTTCGAACATATTGTGTGTGTTTGGGAAGTCCGTTGGAAGAAATGAGTTTACAGATTTCGAGGTATTTTGCAGATTTCAAGATGGTTTTATAGATTTCGAGATGGTTTTAATGAATTTCAATATGGTTTTTACAGATTTCGATATGGTTTTATATTGGAATGTGTGCATCGTTTGGGAAACGATGTTCCCAAACAAGCACATTGCCTTTTGCAATCCATTTTAAAGTTAATTTGGTATAATTTGCATTGATGATCTGGGATATTTGTTATGATTAATTAGTTAATGATGAGTACTCAAATGGGATGGGAATATCTCCAAAAGCTAGCTATTAATGTGGGTGAACCAACCCCAAAGAACATACTATGCTACTCAATGTGAGATTTAGACATCCCACACCACATTTGATCTCTGTAAATTGGCCCTTTGGGGAGTTGGTATCCTGGCAATCGAATTCTACTTCATTTGGTGATACTGCATCTGACATCCTGCCTAATTGAAAACCCTTCACCATTCATAACTCTCCATTTTAACCCTTTTGGAACCGTTTCCATTAGCACTAGTACTAGCCCATCCTCCCCAAAAGCTAGCTATGGAAGTGAGTAAACCAATCCACTTAATTACCTCTGAATGCATCCTATACTATTCAATGTGAGACTGAGGCATCCCATGCTATGTGTTAGTTAATATGAGCTGGATATCTAGGCTTTGCCTGCTTTGATTTGTCTCTTTACATGCATGTTAGTGTTTTGCTTGATTTTTTATCACATTGTTCAAAGTTCAATGCCCAGGATGTATTGAGATTTGTATTTCTGTTCTCTTATTAGGCGTAGAGAGATCTGAAGCAGTTGCTATGGGAGCTGATTTGATTATCATGGCTGTCAGTGCCGTTGAAGGGTGGACTTTGGAAGACACCAAACTTCTAGAAAGGATTCAATCTACTAAGGTATCATACATAGTGACATGATCCAGTTTTCTCTCTCATCTTCTTTAATTTTTGTATGATCTTAATTTATTTGATGGACATGGATGATAGATCTGAAGAACTAATGTAAGTTCAATAAAGGGTGTAGAGGCGGCTTTGAACTAGAATACCATCAATAAAATATCTCCTTCTGCATGTAATCTCAGATTATAAATTGGGACATAAATGCCAGTCCACCTAAAATCTGATAATTTAGTGCATGTTTGGCAAATCCGTTGGAATCACATTTGCGTAAGCCGAGACAAAACTCCTCTTACATACTTACCCCGGCTTGTGTGAAATCAATCTCCCAACGGATTCCTAAACACATAGTCTCATTATTCAGCTTGATGGTCGGTGCCTATAAATAGTTCTTGTATTTTTATGCTCTACTATGCTTTTGGGAAAGCAAAGGCATTAATTTCCACTGCTGTCAAATTCTTCCCTAATAACAGAGATCAAAGGGATCTTCCACCCCTGCAATTCTTGTGGTCAACAAGATAGATTGTGCTCCTAGTGCTGACATAGGATGGGCCAAAGCATGTTCAGATTTTTTCAGCAAATGTGTGTTTACGTGTGCTGTCTCTGGTGAAGGATTACAGGAGTTAGAGAGGGTTGTGTTAGAGATAGTGGGTCTGAACAGCATTCCCACTGGGGGACGCAAATGGACTGTTAATCAGGTAATGCATCAATTGACCTTGTCTCTTTATCTTCTTTGTCCTTCATCATGTCATTGCTTCAAAACTGTTTGACTTCTATATATATACACTCCCTTTTATCTTGAATGCAAGAGTTCAAAACTAAAACGAAATTAGTTAAATTAGTTATTTATAAAAAAATTATGCATTGGCTTTTCTAAATATCCCCTCTTTTTAATAAATTACTGTAGAAATTACCCTATTGATAGCACACCTTGTTGTGTGCAACCAATGGAGATAGTTTGAGGGAAAAAGTAATAAACATGGGAGGCAAATAGATTGACCAACTAGCCTGAAATGGCCATGGAGCAAATAATTACGTGTTTGATCTTTTGGACCCACCAAGCTTCTGTTTGGATCAGTTATGTAAAGACCTAATGGTAGTTACGAGGACACATGTCCCTGATTTGTTTTGATGTAAAGTGGTGAGCATATCACGCTAAGCTTGCCTTGCTATTTAAAAAAAAAAACCTCAACTACTACATTTAGGACCATGACTGCATGACATGCTTCAAACAGAACTAGAATTGAGGGCGTTATGTTGGTCATTTTTATGCTTTGGTTCTGTGTGTTGGGAACCTTTTAGTATGCTTCCAGCTGGAGGGGAGGGAATACAACTTACTCCCCGTCACCACTAATAGATATCATCCAACCATTGAACCAGAGTTCTTTTACCTAGTGCTTGTCCTTTTTGACTTCTGCAATGCAATGACCGGGGAAAACAGAAAGGAAAGGAAGTTTTGTTTTTTATTGTGATAATGTATTTATGTATTTTCAGAGGCAATGTGAACAACTTCTTCGGACGAAGGAAGCTTTTGAAAGACTACAAGCCTCGATAGAGGAGAAACTGCCTCTGGATTTTTGGACAATTGATTTAAGGGATGCAGCGTTGGCGCTTGGGCAGATCAGTGGAGAAGATATGTCGGAAGAGGTTTTATCTAATATATTTGGCAAGTTCTGTATTGGTAAATAGAAGTCTTAGAATATGTGATCGGTTTCATGCCCATTAGATTTTTTCGGATTCATCTTTTGGGTCATATACAGATTTCATCTAGGTCACCATGCCAAAGATTTAATTTAACGGCCAGTGGGCTAATGCCTCAATGTCACATGCACCTTCATAAAAGGGAGGGAGGTTGCAAATTCTGCTGTTGCTCGAGCAGTCGAGTTTGTGGCGTGAATGTGCTTCCCCCTTTAGGGAAGGAGTGTTTAAATTGTCCCTTCTAAATAATTAATTCAACCTCCGATATAATTCCGGCGAATGATTATTTGAATTCTTCAGCACTTCAACGTTCAAAGTTCAAAGTTCGTCCACAAATTAAATTGGCAATAATCCTTCAGCTTGCATTTTGTGTCACCCGTGGACCAGTACGGCTCCTATGGACAGGAGTTAAATAAGCAGATGCTTCATGCAACTCTCATGTTCTTTTAGCACTTACGAAAATATTTAATAAAATAGTTAAAGTAAAATCCATGCCACATCTTGTTTTAGGTTAATTTAGAGTTAAGAAATGAAAAAATTTTATTGTCTCATAAATTTGTGTAAGTAACCTTTATAGCACAATTTATTATAAGGATTCCAGAAATTAAGATTATTTTTCAAAATCCATCCTTTTAGGAAAAGAAAGGATGCATCTTGTTTTAGGGTTACTTTATAATCAGAAGAATAAAAAATTTTCAGCATCTTAAAATTGCATGGAAAAAACTTTATAACTCAATTTGTCATGAGGATTTCAGAAATTAAGATTATTTTTAAAAATTCATCTATTTAGAATCAGAAAAGCCACATCTTATTTAAGGCTAGTTTAGGCTAAAAAAATTAAAATTTTTTATTGTATCTTAATTGTTTGAAAATAACCTCCATGACTCAATTTTTTCACGAAAATTTCAGAAATCAACATTATTTTTTAAAATTCATCCATTTGAAGTAAGAAAGGTCATATTTTTTTAAGGACTAATTTTGGGTCAGAAAATGAAAAAATTTCACTGTTTCAGAAGTTTGTATAAATAACATCTTTTGTTTGTGTAAATAACCTCTAATGTTTAAACTTGAGAATTCTTAAACTCTCTTAAGGATTCCAACAATTAAAATTATTTTTCAAAATTCATCTATTTGGGGTCAAAAAAGTCACACCAAGATAAAAAAAGACTAAACAATTTATATCAATGACTTAATAATGTTAGTCAAAATTAACTATATGATATTTCAAGTCCGTTTTGAATCATTGCGTGCATTTTTATACTAAAAAAATTGTTTATAATGCCAAATGCTCTTTTCAAAATAAAGAGTATTTTTAAATCTTTACCATTTCCAAAAATATAGATCATGCCAAGAGTTGCACCGCGTTAAGCCATTCGGAAACAGTTTTTTGAGTCGAGAGTTGGCTTAGTGCCGCAAGCCAGAATGGTTTCCGATGAGCAGAGCGGGTTGGAGTTAGGGTCCGATCTCACTATTCTAGTTTTAAAGAAAATGCTTGATCCATTCAGTTATTCCAGTAATCCTCAGTGGATGCTCAAAATTTTGGAAGTATGTTACAAATTGTAACATTTATTCGGATACAGGAAAAGAATCATACAGGCAGCATATATAGAAACGGAACTTGCCGATGCTGGCTGTGATCCTGCCAATGCAGAGATGATAAATCTATCTACCATAACATGATTTACACTCTGAAGACACCGGTCCAAGAAGATCGCTTTGGCCCAAAAAGGTGAGATTCGACTTAATTTAACCATTAAATAAGCATTTATTGTATTGTGAAGCACCGGCCATCTAACCAAGTACCTTCCGGAGCTCATCCATCAATGTCGCACGCTTTGATGGTTCCAACTGCATGAGATTCGGACAATCACTTTT
>JANTPZ010016427.1:0-11080 GCA_025593235.1 Vachellia pachyceras | reverse complement strand
AGAAATGCCCAGATCAGCAAGCCGACCGTGTCCTTTGCTAATAAAAGGGTCTGGTTCTTGCGAATACTAGAGATTCAAGTTTTGGTCTTTAGAAGACAGATAATCGACTCGAGTACGATGGAGAGAAAGGGTAGGTGTCATTGAACTCTGGTAATTGGTCGCTCGTTGGTAACCAATGTCTTCCCTTAAAACCCAAAAGCCGTAGCAAAGACACGCATGCACTTGAGAGTCTCTGTCTTTCTCTCTCCCTCTTCCTTTAAACGTGGCTTTCTCGACTCCTGCGTTCTGTGGATTCGTTCTTTACTCTCAGCCTTAGAGGAGGCCCTTTCTCGTCCTCATCCTCTTCTCCGTCAGTTTGTTTCTGGTCTCACTCTCTCTCGTGACACCTGTGATTCGTGTCGAATCGGCGACGCCATTTTTTTGGATCGTTCTAGCTCTCTGTTTTTTATTTTCTGCGCTGGGTTAAGCTGCCACGCTTCATTATCTGTCTGGGGTATGTAATGTGATCTTTAGTAATCATTGATGCCTCTGATTTTTATCCTTTCATTTGGGCGCCTATGAGAATTTTCTGGGTCATTCTATATGGACATTGCCTTTCCTTCACGATACTGGGTCTTCCAGAACATCCGGATTTCAGAACCATACCAAACGTCGATAATTTTCAGCCTTGAGATATGGTTGATTGAATTTGCCTATGAACAGCTGTCAATGAATGATTTTGATTAGTCACTGTTTCCCGGGGGTAAACTTTACTCTTCGCTGAAATAATGAGCAACGAAGTCATAGGGCGGTTAGATCTGATTCAAATGGTTGAAAAGGTGCTTGCGTGTTCTTTGATTTCCTCCTGTGAAGTACAAGACTCCATGTTTTCAGGGAGAGTTATTTCTGATTGTTTTTTTTTTTTTGAAGATTTCAGGTCTAGTTAAATCTTGGGCCAACTAACTGCTTTCTTTCTCTTTTCTTCCTTTTTTCTTTAAATGATTCTCGTTGTCCGGAGAATTCATTGTTGCATGCTTGTTTCCGTGTTCTTTGGTGCTTATGTCTTAAGACATTTGATTCCGGTCTTGGAAATTCATTTGGTAGCTTCGTTTCGATGGCCGGTTGGGTTTAATGTTATTTTATTTGCAATTTGTTTTTTTTCAAGTTTCGATTGCTCACGCTTTCGATATCTTAGTCTATATCTCAAGCATGCTTTTTTTTCCTTTTGAGTTTTAACTGGTTTGGTGTCTGGAGTCCCAATCTTTATCATTTTCTCTTTCTTTCTTGACGCACTTCATGTGCATCATATCACGATTCCTAGTGTTGATCCCTAATCTTCTTCATTAAAAGTGAAATGGCAAATTCTAGGTAGTTCAGTCCAGTGCTAGTTGGCCAAAGAAAGAATAGTTCGGTGCTAAATGATTCAAGAGAAGCTCAAGCACTGAAGTTAGGATATGTTTTTTGAAATTCTGCATCTGACACCTGATCATAGTCACATGGGATTTGTTTCATGACGATGTTTTGTCAATGATTTGATTAGAATATTAAATATGTTGAACTTTGGCTGATACTCTTTACCACGGCAGTTTGCAATGAACACTAAATAAAAAGATTCAGTGTTCTATGAAGCCAATCAAATCATGGAGGTGATGACCAGAAAAAAGAGTGGCTTATCTGATGGGGTTGGTTCTCCTGTCTTCCTCATTTTAAATTTGATGGACTATTTCTATTTCCAGAAGAAAATTTGAATTCTGAGGACAACTTTCTGACTTTATCATTTGTGCATGCATTTTTTATTTTGCAGCCGGGAAAATCAAGTTTCAAGATGAAACAGTTGCCTTTCATGGCAATTCTGTGTACAGTAATGTTGTTTATTGTGTATAGAACTACAAAGTATCAATATCATGAGGTAGAGGTACGTGCCATAAGAAATATTTTGTATATCATTTGTGCATGCGTATTTTTCTGATGCTTTATTTTGAAAATCCTTGTACGCTTTCAGTCTTCTTTTTATCGGAAAATGTGCCAAGCGGTTCCCAAAAATAATATACAGAACTCTTGTAATCATTTAAAATGTTATAATGTTTCTACCAAATAATCTCAGCTTGGAAACCTTTGATATTATTTGTACCTTTTCCCCTCTTCTCTAGCTGCTAGCGTTCTTTAGATTAATTTGAAGCCATTTTTCATTTGATTGAGGAAGGTACATGGCTCAAGTTTTGCGTCTTGTAAATAAAATGATACATGAGATTTTTTGTTCTGAGTGTGCTGATTTTTCCCCCTTTCTATACAATGATCTATTTTCAGATAGACAGAGAGTGGAATCTTTGGGGAGAAACAAAGGTAAACACTCTGACTTAGTTTTACTTACCGGACTAGATCCCTGATTTTTTTGTGCCCCAAAAATTTGTGACGCACCTGGTATCCCTAAAATTTTTGCCTAGATTTGGAGGTCTGTATTAATTGAATGTATATTTCGTATTCATGTGGCACTTGTTATGTCATCGTGCAGGGTTCTGCAGATTCTGCAAAGTTGAAAGGCTTGCCACAAGGTATTAGACAGGCTACTTCAGATCTTGAGTTAAGACCTTTATGGTCGAGAAGTGGTTCTAGGTCAAAGGTCAGCATCCCCGAGCTATGTCTCCTGAGCTAATAAATAAGTTAAGCTGAATGATATATCATTTTGTGACTTGGTGGTGATTACGGAATTGCAGGTTAGTGATTACTCCAATCGGAACTTGCTGGCAATTCCCGTTGGTATTAAGCAAAAGCAGAATGTCAATGTAATGGTGCAAAAGGTATGATATCAAAGCATGAGATGGTCAAAATTATTTACATCAGCAAAACTTATCTAATTTTATTGATTTCAGTTTCTTCGAGCAAATTTTACGATCATTTTGTTCCATTACGATGGTAATGTGAATGGATGGTGGGATCTCAGGTGGAGTAGCAAGGCTATACACATAGCTGCTCATAACCAAACAAAATGGTAAGGATGCGAATGATCAGTGATGACTGTACTTTTCCTGAACTTTCAATTTTGAATCATGTCGCCAGTGGAAGTCTCCGGGAGGTTGCTTTTAGTCTTCCAATGGAACTAGGAACACATACTGCACATTAGTTCTAGATCATGGAAGAGATTTTTTTTTTTTAAATTCAAAATTTTTCTTGGACTTAGAATGACCTAATCAGGTATTTAAGCATCAGAAGTTGGGAGAATATTGTGGCTCTCATTAACTCAATAAAATCAGTCTATACTGTTCTTCCTGTGAATCACTTCTGAACTTGAAAAAGTATCATGTAACCATACGATGCCTGAGATACACTAAGGGATTCTCATAATGATCAATGATGAAGAATTGTGTATTTTAGAACTGCCTGATTGGACGACCTAGTCTTGGCCATGTCATTATTATTATATTATTTATCCTTTAGGCTGTTGTTTCCTTGGTCATAGAAGACTGCTGTTTTTCTTACTATGCTTGCCTTAGATGTGTACTTTTCTTTTTAATGACATGCAAACGGGTGTGCACATTTCAATGATGTCTATACATAATATTGTTTATTTGTTAACTATATATTAATATTCTAGTCCCTTTTTCAGGTGGTTTGCAAAAAGGTTTCTACACCCGGATATAGTTTCTATTTATGATTATATCTTTCTATGGGATGAAGATTTAGGGGTAGAGCATTTTTCCCCATCAAGGTCAGGCAGATTCTTTTGCACCCTGTACTTATTGTTGACAAACATATTAACATGTTTTAGCCTGCAATATAGTTTTTATTTTATAACATTGATGGCCAACCTTCTGGTTTACTTAAAGTAGTTCATATGATTGTTAAAACATTTCATATACTATTTTGTTGAATCTATATTCTACCTTGTTATATGAAAGCATGCAATTGATGTAGGTCTTACTTTTTGCAGATACCTTGAAATTATAAAAGATGAAGGATTGGAAATTTCTCAACCAGCTCTTGACCCGAATTCAACTGAGATTCATCATAGAATTACTGTTAGGGCAAGAACCAAGAAAGTTCATAGGTTAGTAGCTAGAGACTAGTGATGGGCACCTCTTAAATGCTAATCAATGCTTGTCATATAAAACACTGAATGTATAAACTGTACATGCTTGCAGACGGGTGTATGAACTCAGAGGCAGTACAAAGTGTTCTGATTCTAGTGAAGGGCCACCATGCACAGGGTAAATAGTTACTTTGAACCTGTTAGAGGAGTTTAACTTTAGTTATCCAGTTATCCTTGCCAGATCTTGTTGAGTAGTTTTGTCCATCCTCTGGTGCTTTATCATGTTGACATAAATTACTTTACTTCATTATTGGCAAAAAAAAAAAATTTACTTCATTATATACCTTCATATGTCAAGAAAAATATCTTTTTATTCATCTTTCTGTTCCCCACGCAAATTGATATTTCACCATGGAGATTCCGGTGCTCTCAAACACATCATTGATATGCTAGGCCACATGTCAATTGGGGGCCGACCTTGCCTTGAAAGTTAGACCTTGATGTTTGATAAGTTTGTCCTGCCTTTGATTTGTTGGTTAAGGATGATCATGTGGAATAGGTTTGAAAATATTGGTGTAAACCTTCGTTCTGTACCTTGACGAAGAAATGACCTAGGAGTACACTATTTTTGTGTTTATCCTTTTTATTTTCTCCTTCATGTCAGACTTCCAAAAAAAAGGATCAGAAAGAACAAGAACACTTTAAAACTGAGATTATCTCTGATTCATATGTTACAATGTGATGGCTCATGACAAATTGTGGTATTTGCATTATTTTATGATGACTGATTGAAACAAAGCCTTGAACACAACTTTTGTAGGTTTGTGGAAGGTATGGCTCCTGTTTTTTCTCGGTCTGCTTGGTATTGTGCCTGGCATCTTATTCAGGTAATAATATTCCCATGTTTCATATTGATGTTGTGTGTTTTTGTTTGGGACAAGTCAATTGCTTTTTTAAACTAATCATTATCTTATGACAAAATTTGTCTTATGTAGTGTTTTTGGTAGTACAAAATTCATTAGTTACTTCTATAAATCTATCCATTTTTGGTATTTTTGCAAACTCATCATTATCATCTTTCTTTTGTCCAGAATGACCTTGTTCATGGATGGGGAATGGATATGAAGCTAGGATATTGTGCACAGGTGAGAAAATCATGGTTTTAGGACAAGTTTCATTGCTTCTGATGATCCTGAAAACTTTTTGCCTTCTTAGTCTTCTCCGTGATAAGAGCTTCTTTCTGTTTCTTCTTGCTTTTGCTTTTCATTCTTTGAGATAACTACATATATAACCAATCAAGTGTCACCTTTAGTGAGGCAGAGTTATAGCATATTTCTTCCGCACACAGGATTAATGTGTTTTTAGTATGCTCATTTCGGATGGCACAAAGTTTGAGAATGAGCCGCACTATTTACAATTTGTTAGAAGTGTAATCTACTATAAGCTTTATATCTGATATTGATGATTATATTATTGATATTTGGTCACATTTTCTCTGCTTCCCTTAGCTTCATCTGCCTCATTAGGGTTGAAATAAATGTCGTCTTTCAGGGCGACCGTACAAAAAATGTGGGAATTGTGGATAGCGTGTTTGTGGTTCATAACGGAATAAAGACTTTGGGCGGTGATGGTCAAGATGCCACAAAGGTAACCTGCTTCTTCTCTCCTTTAGATTTCTCTTTGGCCCCACGTAAGCATGTGCTTGTAAACCAATAGGAAAACCACAACAAAGCTTTATGGAGTTGGCTACATGGTTCACATAACGAAAAGTAATTTGATAAATTGATGGTCATGGCCATGACCTTTTTTTTTCTGCAAAAAGATTGATAGTTTTTTCTCTCTTCACAGGGTTCAGATTCTAGAAAGCTAATCAAGGTACAGTCTTATGGTTTCATTTAATGTTTTAGATTATATAGTACTCTTGTTTTACCATTTCATGAACTCTGTCGTGGTCTTTCTTCACTCACCTTTTGCTGATTTTACCTCGTAATCAGAAGCACAGTCCATCGGCTCTTGATTTGCGAAGCGAGGTGAGGCGCTTATATATGGCTTTTTACCGTTTGAGTTAGCCGCAAGCGTCTTCTTTAGTCGATTTGTTTACAGTCAAACCGTGATTTTGCAGATTCGAAGGCAGTCGACATGGGAGCTGGAAATCTTTAAGAAGCGATGGAACCAAGCCGTGGCTGAGGATAGAAGCTGGGTTGATCCGTTCAAGGCTCAGAGAAGGCTGGTGAGAAGAAGGCGCAGCGATCAGCGATGACGTTGACCACCTGTTTAAGCTCCTACGAGCTTCACTTGGCATCAACCACAATTCACAGGCATTAACTCCTCTATATATAATTATATATCTACAGGTATACTTTAGTTTTTGTAGCAGGTCCCAATGAACTTTTATATTCATTCAATTCTTGAGAAGGGGAAACATGTTCACATTTTTGTCTTCTGATTCTCCCTTTCTAGGGGGTCATATAAATGCAGCCTCATTATAATGGAAACGTTTTCCCAATTCTTTTTTATTATTATTATTATTGCTGCTGCTGCTTCTTTTTTGATGGAGTTGCATATGGGATTGATTTGAGTATTAGAAATTGGTAATTCCGTATTTTTGGTGAACGAAGTTATTGGATCTGTCAAATAAGGCCAACACTTTGTGTGTTTGAGAATTCCGGTGGAAGAAAGAAATTTACGGATTCCGAGATATTTTACTGATTTTGATATGCTTTTTACGAATTTTGAGATGTTTTTATCTTGACTTGCGTGCCTGTTAGAAGGAAGTGATTCCCATATAAGCACT
This sequence comes from Vachellia pachyceras, assembly GCA_025593235.1. Classification (NCBI taxonomy): domain Eukaryota; kingdom Viridiplantae; phylum Streptophyta; class Magnoliopsida; order Fabales; family Fabaceae; genus Vachellia; species Vachellia pachyceras. The sequence continues at coordinate 4,280 of JANTPZ010016427.1, read as the reverse complement.
TTGTCAACCAAGACATGGGAAATAGCCTTTTTCTATTTGCTGCAATTTTTGTCCAGCTCTTCTAGAATTCTGAAAATGTTGACGCCGTTTCAATCAAATCATACACACCAACGGCGTTGCATGTGACATGAAAGACTATGGGTTCGTTTGGGAACGTGGTAGGGAAGTACTTTTACACAAGTCGAGGTAAACATATGAATGATATTATCTCGTTTTATGGAAAAACACTGTTGAACGTGCTTTTGGAGGGTGAATAAGTGTTTTCAAACACCCCTTATATGTTGGTCATTCATGATGTTATAATTTAAACTTCAAATACTCCGATGGAATAGGTATTCATACCTAGAACTCAACAACGTTTTGAGTAAGTGGTAAGCGGTTGGTTGGACCAAGTGGTAAGCGGCTTGTTCTAGTTTAAGTAAGGTCTCGAGTTCGAGCCTTGTGAATACAGTAGCCACCGTTGGGAGACTTTCTCACCTTTTCCGGGTGCGCGACGCGGGTCGAGTTTGGATTAGATGGGGTGAAGCTCCGGAGATCGGACGGGTAAGAAAAAAACAACATTTTGAGTAAGCTTTTTCTAGAATGATGCATGTGCTTAACAACAACAATATATATATAAAAGAATTTCAGATGCTCAATAGGATATGTTACTGCTATGAAATAATAAAACGTGTCATTTAAGAAGCTAAATATTTATAGGAATGATTCTGTTTAATAAACAGGGACAATGAGAAATCCTATAAAAGGATTAATTAACTATCCGGAGAATTATGCTCCTAACAATCACCACCACCTTATATATATATATATATGTATGTATGGCTCATAATTTTGATATGCAGCTAAAGGTGACATTAGTTATTGGAATTTGGAAGAGGGATTAGTTTCCTGGATTTCATATATATATACTCCAAAAACAAATCTAATTACTTGGCAAAAAAAAAAATCTAGTAATATTTAATACAGCGGAAGCTTCTTATTAGTTTAAATAAAAGGATTACTTGTTGGCACTATACTATTAATATAAAAAAAGGAGGATGATTGGTTGATGGGAACGTTGATAGCTTTTAAATGAAGGCAAAGTACTCACAACATACATTGTTATTATTTTAAAGCATAAGTGGTTGACCTGCAATTTAAGAGGAGGATTTGGTTATAATATGTACATTAATGATATGTTAAGGCCAAGAAGAAAATACCATTTAAATTAAAAATATATATAGAAGCAGTGGCCTTTTCAATATTTATATGGCTTGCAATATGCTCTCACATACAACAAAACATATGATATTACATAAAATGTATCAGCATGATGCACTTTGAATTTTATTTTTTGACCAACGATGCACTTTGAATTTTATTCATTAACAACTATGAATACACATCAACTCTAATGTCTCGGGCCTTTTTTTTAAATGTTATACTTCCATTATTCATTGTTTAATAATTAAATATTATTCTGACACTTTTTTAGAAGAAATAGATGATTCTTACCATATTAATATGGTTGGGTCCGGTGGAATGGTTAATTCCTTACAATGCAGTAAATTAAGGTTTGAATCCCCATCGAAAAATATGATATTTAATACCTAACAACGGCTCAAACATAATTTGGTTCAATAGAAAAATACATGTGTTTAAAAAAAGATGATATTTACCGTAAGTAACTAGGTGAATACTAATTGCATATATTTTAAGATTATTCCCATTTAAAATCTTGTTAATCTCACTTTTTAATGCTTCTTGAATGTGGTTACAAGTCCATGTCTCGTTTGTGTTTCATGGTATGGTTATAAGTGCCTTGTAATGACTAGACTAAATGAGTGATTTTTTGAATAAATAATGTAGCATCAATATATCATTAATCGACCCATCTTCGAAGCTTCCTCGTCATCGGCTTAAACAATGGCTCTTGACTCTATGCACTGTTCCTAAGCCATTTCCCGCTTCTATTGGGCTCTGTGCAAGCCATTTTCATTTTCTTTTCGGTTCTTGCCTCTTTAGCCATTTCCTGCTCCACTGTTCCTTATCCATTGTACTATTTTTTATTGTATTAAATAAATATGTACCGATGCGTTTATCATTTCCTGCTTCCTTAGCCATTATCATTTCCTTGTCAGTTCTTGCCTCTTTAGCCATTTCCTGCTCCACTGTTCCTTACCCATTGTACTGTACTTCATTATATTAAATATATTAAATATGTACCGATGCGTTTATCATTTCCTGCTTCCTTAGCCATTATCATTTCCTTGTCAGTTCTTAACTACTCCCAATTACATATTTCCTTCTTCTCTCCAAAAATAATAACTCTGTGACTTAAATGGTGGTTTGATCACTCTGAAGCTTCTTTGCAATTATTGTACATTTAGTGTTCGCAATTTATTTAACAGTTCCCTGTGTATTTGAAGGTACAAGTCAGCAGAGGAGAGCATGCTAAAGGTGATGAAAGCTAAAGCAGCAGTTTTTGACTTCAAAATATTGCGAGTAGCCTTGAGATCGGAGGCTCGAAAGTTGATCTGTGGCTCCCGGCGGAACTGAGAGATTTCGACGACGGCACAATGCTGAGGGAGCGATGGAATATTGGTTGGAGAGTGTCGATCTGGTTAAAATCAAACAGGAAATGTGGCTCCCGGTGGAATTTCAAGATCCCTATTGGACTCCACCCCCCGATGGAAAACTGGGGACAACCCTTTAAAGGATCCTGTTTGCGCTAGAGAACTTCGAGAGATACAGAAAGAAATGTATAAAATAAAACGGTAAGCCCTATCTCTAAGTATCATCTGATCATTCCATGTTGGTAATAATATGAGTATGTAGCAGTGTTTCCTGTGCCATGAAGATATAGTTAAGATTCAACTTTACTCTCAGATATTACTCGCATATTAATATGCCACCTCCTGATGCATTGTTATAGCAGTCGTGTTTAGCCATTTTGGTTATTTCTCAACCTCAAATATCAACAGCTTCACCTAATGTATTACCACCCCTCTGTTGTTTTGAATCCTATAAAGCCAATATTTGATGTTCCGTTCAGCCACAAATATCCACCCCTGTTTTTTTTAAAAACAGTTACAAAGCTTTATACTTGCGATGTTCATGCCTGTATGAACCATTTATTCCAACAAATTATTACTACATGTTCATGCCTGTATGGTGAGATAATACACGTTTTCCCACTGAAATCTTTGAACCTCTTTTTTTTGCCCATATAGATATAACCCTTCCATATTAGTAACCATACCTTTTACTGTGCCTTTTCCTGTGGGTTTTTGGAAAACCATGTCTATTGCATTTTTCAAAAAATATTTGCCTCATTCCCTGTTACTTTAATGACTCCTTCTATGAAGAATCCGTGCCGCCTCTTCATTTCCCAATTTCAAACCTTTTACCTTACTTCCAAGTACATTGACTAAATAATCTGCACTCTTATATCAGTACCTATACCTAATGTGATATGAAAATCTTTCACCTTTCTTCCACTTCACATGATGTGAGACCTGCCCTATACCTAGATGGCAATTTGACCACTTCAAATCAGCCATGTTCCTTCAACTCAACTATGGCAGTTTCACCACTGCCAAGTGAACTTCCCACCAAGGGATAGTGCTGCATAGAACTTAGCATGATGGGTATGGCCAGGGTTTTGACGTGGATGGTGACATAATTTAATATTTTTATTTCTCTTATTTACATAGGGATTTGGTGTGTCACCTTTTCTCTTATGTATTGTCTTCATTCCTTCTTGCTTTCTTGCGTGAAGTGTCATCCCTCACTTAGGTAGTTCACTCTCTATCTTTTCTCTCCCGTACTATCTTTATTTCCTCCCATACCGTCCTTCATACTTCATTGTGTATATGTCCCACATTCTTTATAAATGTGTATATGTCCCACCTTCTTTATAAATAACACTTCCCTCTTGGACCATTTTCATCTTCTGTTTACTCCCAAACCTATCTGTACTTCATTATCTATCTTCTTCAACCTATATTCCACATTACAACCATGCCTCCCTCTATGCTTAAGGACTTGCATGATCGCTCTGATATGTGGACTATCATTGTTAGAGTGTTAAGGAAATGGAACATCAACCAAAAGGCTCTGCCTACCGAGGTTTTTTGTGTTTGTTTGCTGCTTGTGGATGCTGAGGTATTTTTAAGTGGCTATCACACAAGTAAATGCTATTGCTTCATGATGTTAGTGTTCATTTTATTGCCCTACTCATGCTTTCTGATTTCTTTATTTCAAGGGAAACAAGATCCAAGCAAGTATCCTTACCAAGC
>JANTPZ010016426.1:0-11282 GCA_025593235.1 Vachellia pachyceras | reverse complement strand
ATTTTATCTCGAAATCTGTAAAAACTATTGTTGAAAGGATTTTCAAACAAACTCTAACTCGTTATACAGGAAAACTCGTGGCAAAGGGTCAGGGGATGGTGAAATATCTAGTTTTCCCACTTAATCCAAAAAGTGTTTTGTCAACCAAGAACACCGAGGCCCAAAAATGTTGGAGAAAAAAACTATGTTGCATGTTAACTAAATTGGGCCTTGTGCATTCCAGGTTGTTCTTCAACTTGGCTCGTACATTCTTATAGTGTGATTCGGAAACGGAATATGGACTCAGGAATCCGGTTATTGGGTACAATGTATAAGACGACGTAAGGGATTAATATTTAAATTCACATAAAAAGAAATATTTATATTTAATACACAACATTATCTTAAATAGAATTACTTTTAATAGAAAGATTCTTATACTTGGTCAAAAAAAAAAACTCCTAACCACTACCAACGGGGTTAAGTCTAACATTAAGTTTATTACAATATATCAAACCAAAATTTCAATTTTAAATGGGATAAGGATTTCATACTTTGGAGACTGATGCGTCTGCCTTAGATAGGGGATGTGTGGATGTGGAGGTGTAGTATGAGGAGAGGATGCCAGCTAGGGATGTGGTTATAGTTGCAAGCTCACTTCTTTGCTAGGAACAATTGCAGGGATAATAGGCATAATACATGGATTATACCTATGCTGGAGCAAAAGGATTCGGATGTTAGAGGTCAAGTCTGATTCGATTGGGGCAATTAACTTGTTGATGAGAGGAAGCACAAGGGAGCACCCCTTCAAAGATATTGTTAACGAAGCAAAATCTCTCTTAAACAGGAACTGACAAGATGTAGTAAATCATATCTCAAGGGAAGAGAATACTACTGCAGACCAACTAGCTAATCTAGCCCATTATATCAGCGAAAATTTTTGTGTATATTGGCACCCACCACCAAGGGCGGACCTACTTGGTCCCAGCCGGTACAGCCGCACCCCTTGACTTCCAGAAAATTAGGTATATATTAGTACTATGTGATTTATTTTGCATCCACTCATTTGTTAATTTTGAACCCACTGAATTTTTGCTTAAGTTCTTTTCAAAAGATATTAAAAATAAGTCTTACTTATCTTCTCAAAAAATAGTTTACACCTCCTGAATCAGGGTCCTGAGTCCGCCACCGCCCACCACCTCACATGCAAGAGGCTGGTGGGGATAGAGGTTAGGGGCCCTAGGGTCCCTTCTTGTACCCTTATTAGAATTAATGTTATCCAGTTTTTATTTAAAAAATAAATAAGGATTCATTTTGTGTCAACTGGTAGTGTCTCACATAAAATGATCTATAGTAAGAGGATGCTTGTGCCTAGGGAAAAACCTCTTGACTAATTATTAACGGGAGCTATGTTTATTGAAAATGGTTTATCCCTCACAATATAATAAATTAAAATTTGAATCTCTATTAAGGGAACTACTTAGATTTTAGATTCATGTAGGTGTCAAACCAAAATTTGAATCTTTAATAGAAAAGGTGTTCGTTTAGTATTTATTAGGACTTAATTAAAATTATATTTAGTAGAAGATGCATTGTCGGAAAACTTTTGATTACTTTTATAGCGCAACTTCCTTCATAGCAATGAGTTTGTTTAACATTTTGTTTGAAGAAGTGAAAAGTCCGTTTAACAATATTTTTTTATAAAAAAAATAATCTCATCTATATATTTCTATGTAAAAATATTTCTCTACCATGTTTTTAGAGTTCACGGCTGGGATGCGATGAAATTAATTTTTGGATTCTTATGCAAAAAGGTGTCCGTACGGTGTTGTGTTAAGAGAGATAAGAGCAGAAAGGAAAAGAGCACTCTTTCTAAAGTCTTAGCTATGTTGGGAATCCAGCTGGATGAGTCACGTGAGGTGTCTCGTGCTGCTTGTGTCAGATTCTGACACTTTCTTTTGTCCCAATCCCGATCACCGAATCCATGCAAAGATCTTCTCCCCCTTGGAAGGTGCCTGTTTATCATACTAGATAATTTTATTTTGATTTATATACACTATTAAAAAAAGTACTTTCAAACTGTATTTAGTATGTGTTTGAGAATTTATTGGGAGAAAGGAGTTTGCAGATTCAAAAAAGAATTTATGAATTTAAGAAGAATTTATGAATTTTAAGATTTTTTTTATAAATTTTAAAATGTATTTACAAATTTTAAGATATCTTTTATTTTGATTTGTATATATTATTAAAAAGTGGAAAAAAACACGTCTGAAAATAGCCATCCTATGAGAGGAATTGAATTGCTGTCAATTGAAAACAATTTGACAGATAAAAAGAAGTTGTCAAAAAAGTGAAAAAGGGAAGCAACTTGAGGTGGTGGGGTCCAATCAAACTTACATGAAAGTAAGCAAAAAACTGAAAACAAAAGGGCAGATGCAAAGTAAGGTTCTTTAGATGTTGGGACAATCTTGCAATTCTGTGATACTGACAACTCTTGTTCCAACACAACCCAACCTTGTCACATCCACAAGTCATTCCATGACTCATCTGTTTCCCACCCAACATTATCTCTTGAATAATAGTCTTAAGAGGAAAAAAATCAAATTTTAGAGAATATATTTCAGATTTATAAAAAAAATAATAACTTAAAAATTTATTGTTTTCAATCTCAAATTATAGTTTTGAGGTTAAAAAAATATTATAAAGAATTAGTGAGTGTTCATGTTACTCACATAAAATATGATTTTAAAGGTTAAAAGTTATTTTAAATTTTGGTAGCATGTTTATTTATTTTATTTTTAAAACCATTGTTTGAATCTAAACCATGTTTTAAAACCATATTCATAGACACATACATTTGTCAATGACATTGTTTTTGTTTTAGCATTAAGAAATCATGTTGACGTAAATTGAGATAAAACTCTCACATACCTATTTCATAAATGATAAATTACGTTAGTTTTCATGGTTAATTCAATTCAAGCAGCCCATTATCTTGAAGTTTCAAAAGATCATGTATGTAAGGTCTAGGATAGAGCCGGATATTTTGGATTAACAAAAAGTGATTTTACATGGTCCTAAGAACAAATTCATGTAAATTTGGATGAATGTGATTCTAAAAGAGACTACGAGAGGTTGATAAACCAGCTTAATTCATTTTTGGTGGGCTCAGTGAAAAGAACAGAAGTGGAGGTTCGGCTCGTTTCCACAGACAAACTTCATTTTGATTTTGTAAAGTTTGACTTCAGTGCCATTGATTTATTGAAAGAGATAAAAAGGGGAGAAAGCTCGTCTTCCACGAGTAAGCTGGGCTCTGGACGGAATAGACTTCCAGCTTTTGTGCAAACCGTATACGTATAAGCAAACCCATCCTCTAGCGCTCATTCTGTATAATCTGTAGTTTTCAGGTCAGTACAAAAACATTGAAGAATCTGTTAACCCAGCGACAAGATTTTAGTGAGAGGAAGAGAAGAAGAAGAGAAGAGAGATGGAGTGGTGGGTCTCAATGCCAAAAGTGGAATTGCATGCTCACCTCAATGGATCCATTAGGCACTCCACACTTCTGTAAGTTTCTTTCTTTCTTTCTTTCTTTCAATTTTCATGAACTCCTTAATTGCTTGGGTCCAATTTTTCCTTCTTCCTCATTCTGCAGAGAACTTGCTCGAGCTTTAGGTGAAAAGGGTGTCATAGATTTCTCCCAGCTTGAATATATCATCCTTAAAAGTATGCCCAACCGTTGTTCTTTTCTTGTTCATTTATCTGTTTATTTTCCTGACAAAAGAAAAAAAAGCTGGAAAATAAGTGAGTGCTATTGGGATAAACTAGCGATTTCATAACTAGATTGTGCTCTGGCCGATGCAGCTTTACTGAGTGCACCAATTAGTAGGTCTGATCTTTTACTTTCGGGACTAATTTATGCACCCACTAATTTTTGAGGAATAATGATAAGTAGGTCTGGACCAAATTGTTAGTTAATGCATCTGCCTCTTCTTAACCAATCATGTTATCAGACCCGGCCATGTTCTAGGTTGATATCACTATAAGGGAATTCATAGAATGTTTTTTAAACTGTTTTATATTTGCAAGAGTCAGTACTCTATAGTTTGTACCACCTGAAGGCATTTAAAAAGATAATTGAAATGATGAGCGGTTTGATTGTCTTTCTTAATCACCGATGTTCTGCTGGAAAGTTTACTTCGCAGAACAATTTTTTCCTAAACATAAAATTTTTTCAAATCTTCTGTCAGGGAGGCTGTAATCTTCTTGCTGTTTATTTGTTTCCTGACTTCACTTTTGATAATCGATATTTACCTATTGATATTGAAAAACACAATGCTGGTGTTGTTTATGGCTTTGTAAATACAGAGGATCGTTCATTACAGGAAGTATTCGATTTGTTCAACCTGATCCACATTATTACAACTGATCACATGATAGTTACAAGAATCACCAAAGAAGTATGGCTTCTTGTTTACTGTATAAATTCGAATGCCAAATTCAATGCATTTGCATTTATATAACTATCATCGAATTCAGGTTATTGAAGATTTTGCCGCAGAGAATGTTGTGTATCTAGAGTTGAGAACTACTCCAAAGGTAATGCAAGGAGCTCCATTATGAATTTGTGCTGTACTTATACCCATTGAATATATTCGATGAAGAAAAATGTTTTCTGAATTCCATTCAGGCAAATGATTCGATTGGAATGAGCAAACGCTCCTATGTTGAAGCTGTGCTGAAAGGTCTGAAAGCTGTCAGCTTAGTTGATGTGGATTTCATGCCTGACAATGAGAATCCTGAAAGACTTGTAAATTGTCTAGCCCCAACAACAAATCATAGTTATAACACAAATACGAGAAAAAGAATCGTTGTTAGGCTTCTTCTGAGCATTGACCGGCGGGAGACAACTGAGGCAGCGAAGGAAACTGTAAGCTGAAACTCTGAGTTACCTGAGCAAATGTTGAGTCTTTTTGGGGTATTAATAGACACCATTTCTTCGCTTCAGGTATTGCTTGCTCTGGAAATGAGGCATTTGGGGGTGGTTGGAATAGACCTATCTGGAAATCCAGTTGTTGGTGAATGGTAGCCAATTTGAACCATGACTCTAAAGGATTACTCTTTTCTTTTAAAATGATGGTTAATCTCAAATCTCTATTTATATCTCTTGTAGGATTACATATTTGCCGGCATTGAAATATGCCCAGGAACAAGGTCTTCACATAACCCTCCATTGTGGAGAGGTGCGTTCATCTATAGCTTTCACCCAGTACCATTAGAGTTTACCTAACTTCGGCATTTTTTCGACTTAGTGTTTGTAGGTACCTAATTCAAAGGAGGTAAGGGACATGCTCAACTTTCTTCCCCAAAGGATTGGACACGCTATTTTCTTGGACGAAGAAGATTGGAAAAAACTAAAATCCTACAATATTCCGGTTAGATTTGCTACACCTTTTACTTTATTGCTAAAAGGTTAAGTAGTGGTATGTTGTGACTTATTTGGGAACACAGAAATATTTATTTCATACTATTGGTTAAACTGTCAAATTTCAGAAGCTTCTTACAGATAATCCATTTTAAGGTTTCGCAGACTCTTAATTCTGGTCTGAATAATTTTCACTGTAAGAAATGGGAAACCATGGCTGCCTGTTTTTTTTTATCATTCAATTTGCTCTTTTGCAAGTTTTCACTTTTCAGTGTCTTGTGTAATACTGTCACTTAGCTTCAAATTGATTCTAGTTACTCATTACTTGTTGTATCTTTTCTATTTCAGGTTGAAATTTGTTTGAGTTCAAACGTAAGGACTTTGTCTGTTCCATCATTAGATGTTCATCATTTTGGTAGGTTAACTTCTTTATATCAGAAGATCATGATCTTTAATTTTGATTTAATAAAGGAAACTACTATCCCTATTCAACTTTACAAGTGTGTTTGGAGTTATTGTCAGATATTGGCAGAATCATTTGATAAATTATTTTGGGAGAATTCATTTTATAAAAGTCTGATATATGTTTGGAAATGTCATCTAAATAGTTCTGAGATTTTGTTGCTGTTGCTAGAGAAATACACTTTTCGAGCTGTCATATTACAAGAAGGGTATATGAATGATACATTTGTGTCACCATACTCAATTCTAGGAGATAATTAGTGACATTGTGTGTGGTAAATAATAAAATAAATCTTTGCCATGATGAATCAGTTACTTCTTACAAAATAGAGTTTGAAGGATGAAAATCACTTTTTAAGAAATCCAGAGGCTAGGCGAAGCTAAGCTAAGCATAATGATTTTTTAAGATTTATACTAAACATTAGTAACACATGGTCATTGCTATTATTTGTGTTCATGTGAGTGAAAAATACATTTTTAATTGAATGAAAAGAGTATTTATGTAGAAGCTCAAAGAACGTACCAAAACAATCTTTTTATCCTCTGTTTTTTTCCATTTTCTCGCTTACTTTCTTTCTCAACCTTTCTAAAAGACTCAAGTTCAAACCATCATAAAATGCTGCGTTTTCCATATGAGCTAATCTGCTATCCGTTCATACTGTCAGAGCTCCAAATTTTTTTTAAATTTTTATTTCTAACTTTTTATGGATAAACTTGGGCATGCTTAGATCAACGTTTGTAAAAGTGATTTTTATTTTGAATGGTTTTTGTAAACTGAAGTTAAGGTAAAAGTCAACTAGTGCTATGTGATTTATGTGTAGACAGTTTTTTATTAATAAGTCAGTTTGACAGAAGCTTATTTGGATGATATGTTAAAAAGTTGGTTTTACAATATTAAAATTTGAAGAAAAGCCAAAAGTCATAAGCCCAAAAAGGCTGTTACACTTTTAGCCCCAAATTCATCTTCCTCAAAACCTATCTCGAACACAAAAGAAGACTTGTGAACTAGCTCTTTCTTCATAAACGTACGTTTTGGTCGTGCTAACTGCAACCCAAACAAGCTCTTAATATCTTATCTTAACATGATGCTCCTGCTGATGCAGCTGATTTGTATAATGCAAAACACCCTGTAGTCCTGTGTACTGATGATACTGGTGTGTTCTCTACCAGTCTCTCTGATGAATACAGAATTGCTGCTTCTACATTTGGTAGGTTATATACTTTTCCTCTGCAACTAAATTGAGTTCAAACAACGTCACTTTACTGACTCTTTGCTTGGTTTGGCTATAACGCAGGGCTTGGAATGAAAGAGATGTTTGAGCTGTCAAAGAATTCTGTTGAGTTTGTATTCGCAGATGATGGAGTAAAGGAAAAATTAAGAAGTATTTTCAATTCGGCGGCAAAGACTTTCGATGCATAAGTACACAATCTCATCTAGGTAGTGATTTGTACTCAGGTTATATGACTTCTACTAGTTATCTCTATACCATAAGACAATTTTAGGAGTAAAGCCTTCTGCTTTTAGCTGCTATATTCAAGAATGACTTTGGATCTTGATGAGTTTGTTGTCTGTTCATGGCTGCGCCATACTATTGGAGATGCTCAATTTATTAGAGGTAGATGTTTATTTAGTAGCTGCCGGTAATCCTGCATTTAGCCTCATTTGAATTTGGCCATATCTGGGTTGGACTTGGGTAGATTCCTATGAACTTGTCTCCTTTGCCATTTAAGACTGCCCTTGAAGCTACAATATTGCCCCGAGTAGGTGGGGTTGACTATATGAATCACACAATACTATCATATTTTGCTGACTACTAAATTTTTGAATAAATTGTTAATCAAAAGGTTTTAAACACAATATAGGAAATTCTTGTGAATACTCAATAGGTTCACACCAGGCAGCTACTCCTGAAGTGTTGGACTTTTCTTTTCGATGCTTTTCTTTATAACATCCACATGGTGGCACGGCCATTCGAACCTTTGAAACATCATAGTTTAGTTATCATTGTCTCACAATAGAGACTAAACTTACTTTTTTGGAAAAAATTAATCTTTTAATCTTTCAACTTTTGATTCACTTATGATTTAATCTCTCAACTATAACTCGTTTATGCCTTAGTTTTTGAATTTGTTTATGACTTAGTCCCTTATCTTTTCACTTTTTATATTATTGCCCTTATCATTGATGGATGTGTATGTGTGAGCGTTTTAACTCCCACAACGCACGTTCAATATTGTTTTTTCGTAAATCGAGATAATTTTCTTCATATATTTACCTTTTAAACTGTAAAAGCACTTCTCCACCACTTTCCTAAATGGGCACTATAACCGTTATCCATGTGGCAAGAATTACTTCCGTCTCGGCTCCACATGTAAAAAATTCTTCCAACTCAGCACAGCTCTTTTGAATCAAACCATTGTCCACCCCTCCGGCACCCTGGTTATTTGCTCACTCGTCTTGTCTCCCAGTTCACCCAACTTATCCGACTCCGAAGCAACATTGGATCATTGAAGGACGCTGGTAAAGGATTGGCATGGCTTCAAGCTCAACCCATTTTGAAGAGATAAAATATGCCTCCGCCACTGCATATTCTGCAGGTTCAATCCTAAATGGAGAGGAGAAAGACATTCGGGGCAGGGAATACTAAAGAGACCATTGGAACTAAAACCCTACGCATGAACCTTCATTATCTTCAGCTCAAATGGATCTATGATCTCTAGAAGAACTGATGAAAGAGGCAAGTATAAGGTTGAAGGCGATCAGATCGAAGAAAGGCGTGATGTAGGAATGGATGGAAATAAGAAGGTGCAGGAACGCGTGTTAGCATTAGAGGCTAGACAATTTTGATTATTCCAATATGGTGTACCGAATTCGCTTTAGTTGGATGAACTGGGAGAGAAGACGATAAGCAAATAACCAAGGCGGGGTGGACGGTGGATCAAGTCAAGAATAACTTGTCAGTTAAAAACCAACAACAGCCTGTTGAAGTTGGAACCATTCAATAAAACCAGACTTTGGATTTTTGGAATTCTAAACCACCGAACAGTGAAACAGATAAAACAAAAAAACAGAAAGACCTTCTTGATCATGGATGGCACAGTAACTTCCAAGACCAGGAGGTTGCTTTTGCGGTGCGAGTGCAACATTTGACCGAGAGAGTTGTATTTAATGGAAAACGACATGATTTTGGTCAAAGCCCTCCTTTACAAGTTCTAGATATGTGTATATATTTTTTAGAATAAGGCAAGATGAACAATTACAAAGTAGTGTAGAAATGGATAGAAACATCTAGGCAAAAACTACAAAAAGAAGAGAAAAGCAAGCACTTGTAATAAAGTTCTTTGAGAATGAATGCAATTAACGAGGATATATCTTGCCAAACTATATTAGAAGCAGTTTGTGTCTGTCGAAGAAATTTGATAAATTTAATTTGGATGATCTTTTTGTTTAAATGAAAAGTTGAATTGCGTTTTCGTCTTTCTGCCCGGAAAAAGCCTCATCAACTTCAACATAATCCAGTTCAACAATTTAATTAGATTAAATATACAATCTAATTCATGAACTATATGAATTTATGAATTAAAAATGTTAGTCATTACGTTTATTATTCTGCATAAATTAGCCTCTCTCTCTCTCTCTCTCTCTCCGCGAGACATAAATGTGCCATTGATTTTCTATATTTTCTGGGAAAAATGATCAGAAAATACATTCTGAATTCCCCAAACCCTAAATAATGCTATGAATAAGGTAAGGATGAATTGTTATTTGTTAGCATTTTGAGTTTTGTATATTTGTAGGAAAAGATAGAAATGTCCTTAAACATTTGAAAAAAAAAAGTCTTCTCACCTCTTTCACACTCTTCTATTATGACAGAAAGGGACATCTCTTTCTCTGACAAAAATGACAACATGTACTTCACTGTGCTCATGTCATTTCATTGAGTAACGTATTGACAATTGTTCCTGGTTTATTGATAACTTTATATATAATATTAACAAATTCACTTAATCTATTAATAATATCTGAATTGATCATATCTTTATAAAATTAGTGTGTTGACTTTTATTTTTTTGGTGTTTGCATTGTGAGGCCTGAGATACATATGTATTGGGTGGTGTCTGATAGGGTTTAGATTGAGTATCAAGTGATTGATGATAGGGATTAAAGCACCCAAGCTTATTTATTACAAAATTTTTTACCGCCTAAGATAGACATTGAATCTTTTTATGATTATTTGTCCAAAAGATGGATCCATTTATTAGAATGGAAGTCTGATAAGTGTTACTATTAAAACCTTTTTCAAGTAAATATTGGTGATTAAGGATGGTTTGGGTATAACATATCAGGTTGAGGGGAAATGGGAGGAAGAAGGTTGGGGTGATGACATACGTGGGTGCATGTGTGAGGTGAAACAGGAAGGATGTGAGATATGTGTAGTCAATAGCATAATTGTAGTTGTCAAAACATAAAATGAAGTTGTCAATGGAGAAAGTATATATGTTATGCTCATTCTATAAATGATGAAAAAGTTATCGGTGGATAACTAATATGTTAATGAATTTTTTACAGGTCTGCATGTAAGATGACATCTAATATGTATCCAACTCTTACGAAGGCACTTGTATGTTTTTTCATATAGGTGAGAAGTTTGTAGATAATGTTGATGGTGAATATAAATATAATGGTGGAAGTGTGAGGGTAAAATGTGGGGTACATAGGTTATACATATATAAATAATATGAACTTATTGTTGGAGATGACAAGAAAACAATAATTGAAGGTGAAATATTAATTTTCATTTGTTATGTGTAAATTTGTGGCTTGTTTCTGTCATATGGATCATGAATTTAAAAGGATAATGTTAGTTATTATTACTTATGCTAGAGTTGTTAATATACTATACGTAGTTATCAACTAACGAAACAATAATATTACGGTCTGATCGATTTAGGTGTTATCAATAGTTTAAGTGAACTTGTCAATACCATATATAAAATTGTCAATGGACCAAGAACAATTGTCAATACATTAATAAGTGGAATGATACCAATTTGTCATTTTCTTTATTCATGGCATCATTTGTAGTTCAGAGAATTAAAAAAACATTTTTTTCATCATTTTCCCTATTTTTAACCTTTCATTACATTTCTTTTACCCTATGCTTGGATGGAGAGAAAATGAGGGAGGAAAGAAAACTTGGAGAGAAAATGAGGGGAGAAATGAGTTTTCCCCTACTTGGATAGGAGAGAAAAAGAGGGAGGAAGGAAAAGTTGGAGAGAAAATGGGGTGAGTCCCATCACATTTTCTCCCCAACTTTTCTCTCCACACATGGAGAGAAAATGGAGAGAGAACTTTTTTTCCTTATCTACCAACATACTCTTTATTAAGTTTAACATATAACTTTTTGTTAAATTCTGA
>JANTPZ010016420.1:0-10601 GCA_025593235.1 Vachellia pachyceras | reverse complement strand
CTCGAACATCATTTTTATCTCGCTAATCAAGCTCAGTTCCTTATGAAGATCCAATACCCCATTCTGGAGAAGGCCGATAGTTTCCGCCGAGTCCGAGGTTAGAGTGAGCTTCTTTACCTCATTATCTCATGCTCTTTTAAACCCCATTAAGCATCCTCATAATTCTGCAGTAAGCTAATCCCCATGGTTCAGACGCATCATTATATTCATTAATGATATTAACAACACTTGTTATAAAATAAATTAAGAATAAACATTTATTTATAATTTATAATTAATTGACATTCCTTAATCAACCAATTCTTATAAGTGGTATAAAATCCACGTCAAGACTAAATAACCAAATTGGTTTTTCCTTGGGTAGGAAGATTTGGTGATACACCCAATTAAGGTCAGAATTAAATTTAGTGATACAACCTATTAAGCTTATAAATCTTAACAAGGGAGATTTACTATTTGGTCCCATGTAATGAAGATATTTAACAAATGGTCTCAAAATTTAAAATATTTAAAAAATGGTCCCATTGACATGCAGCACATGGGGTTGTCACTTGACAACCCCTGACAACACCATGTGCTGTATTGAATGGGACCATTTTTTAAATATTTTAAACTTTGGGACCATTTGATAAATAAGTCCCTTATGTGGGATCAAACAATAAATTTCCCTCTTAACAAAATCAAAATTTTATAGAATTATGGAATCCTACTATGCTTGCTGATCTCCAAAGAAAATGTTAGCCAAAAATATAGAAGGATGCCAAATATACAATTAAATCTTGTTATTATTACTATGGTGTCTAAAAAAATTTTCTTACTATTATTATACTTGACAAATAATGATAAATGGACCAGTATTTAGGAAGCGTCTAGTTAAATTTTGTCAAGAGGAACTTTTTAAATTTGTTTTTTTTAATTTTATAAATCCTTTTTCAATCTTCTAATTTTTTGATACAAAAAGAGTTTATGGGAGTTGGATCTTGGAACTCATTAGGGTCAAAGCATGCCTTCAGATTTGAATGACCCTTGCAAATTGCCTACCAATAAGATTCTCACATCAATAGTAAGATTTAAACTTATGGTCTTAAATTCAGTATGTAAGTTAATTTTTTACCAACTTAACCAACATTTGTTAGTTTCAGTCCTCTAATTTTAACGTAATTAGTTTCCAATGATGATTTTTGTGTGTGCCAAATGCCAATTATAATTATTTTCTAAATTAAACATATTATGGCATCATTTAATTATGTTTTGTCAACGTTAAAATTTCATTGCCAACATTTCTTTTTTATAACAGCATTAAGTATAAAAAAACTGAAAAGATATTTTGTAACACCAAGTGATTATATTGAAATAAAATCTTATATAGAATAATAAAAATGCACTTTTTTCATAAAATAATTGGGATACCTGGTACGCCCCAAGCAATCAACAAACATATGACATACCTGGGTGCAATATACTTTTAGTAATATAAACAAGAATTGTAATTGAGGAGTGTTCAATATTTAATGTGGGTAAATGTACCAAGAGCACGTGTAAAATAAAACTTAAAAGCCATGGCCAAGTCATTCCTTTCCCTCATTATATAGACTTGGTTTCTTTTTTTCAAAGCTTAGATTTACCTTATTTGGCTGTGAACATAATAAATATATAACTATATGACTATATATATATAGTCATTGTGATGGCCCATGAATCACAATTAATTATCTCTAATAAATTTGGTTAAGGAAGGCCAAGGAAGCATAATCATCAAACACAGATTCAGAGTACTATTTTTTGCAGCAATGGTAAGTCGATCACATGAAGCTTCAAGGTTGTTTGGTCGTCAAAGGCCATTTCACTCCATTCTTGGTGGAGGAAAAGGTCAGATATTTTCTAACTCAACCTTCTTTTTAATGTTTCCTTTTGTTTTTATGGAGAGAAATCTTTTTATGGAGAATGTCTCCTTCTTTATGCTATAAGTGGAGGTCAATATCTAAACCATTTGGCTCAGTACATTGAATCACAGTATCATTCATTGAGATGATTTTTAGAGTTTAGAAATATCTGTATCAGAATGTTTCAGAAAAAAAATATCTGTATCAGAGAAAAGCTTCAAAGCTGACAATGATTGAAAGTATATCTTTTTTTTTGGGGTAAAAGTGTGTTTTTTTTTATACTGTTGAGCTTATATATTTTTCAGTTGCTGATGCATTGATGTGGAAGAACAAGAAGCTATCAGCGGTTATGTTAGTTGGGATATCCACCATTTGGTTTAAACTTGAAGTGGTGGAATTCCATTTTATTACTTTACTTTGTTACTTCCTCATTTTCAATATGATCTTCCTCCTCCTCTGGCACAAGTCTGCAGGAATTCTCCCTTGGTAGTGTATATCTCATCCTTGTAGTCTTCATTTGTGAAAGTTGTATTATCTTCTGAATTTTTTTATAAGAAATTAGTGATCGTTGAGTAGGAACAACTCAATTTTTTTATTTAAAATTAAAGGCTTAAAATGTCACCCCAAAAAAATTAAAGGATTAAAACTTGTAAATTTTAAAAAAGTAAATTTAAGAAATTACTTCTTATCATACTTAGCTTGGAAATACTTGAATATAACATAGCAACCAGATAATTTCATTTTTTTTGTAAAAAAATTACTGAAGAAACCTTGTGGCAAAATTAGAGTATAGTCTCCATTGAAAATTACATTAGTGATGACCTAACTTTGAATACTTGTACTTTGGGCACAAATTTGACAAAATACTGATATATTCTATGTATACATTTATATCAAATTCTTCTCGCTAATAAAATTTTCAATAGGCGACTTTTCTCCAGTTTAATTTTTTATCAAGTTTTTCAAGAAAATTATGATTTTGGAGTCAATGATTTGCTTGTTTATTAGAAAAAATAACCATATATTTTTTATTGAAACCCGTTTTTTCAAAAAAAAAAAATTGAAGGCTATCGTTCTATGATCTCCATACTGCATATATTTTTAATTAGTTGTATTGCAGTAGTCCTCCATGTATCTATGATGTTGGGATATCAGAATCCACCTGGAGATACCTATCCATGAGACTCAACAGGTTCATGAGGACAATTTATGAGATTTCAACTGGCAAGGATCTGAAACTCTTATTCATGGTAGTATTTATAAACTCTTCTTCAATTTCTCTCAAAACTATTCTCTCCAAATCATTGACTTGTTAACTAACATCAAGTTCTTAAAATTTCAGACACATGCTGGTCTCTGGATCTTGTCAGCTATTGGGGCGTCTTTCACAGCTCTGAATCTGTTATAAATCAGTAAGATAACAAAACAAATATGCAATTTTATATATCATGGCAAAGTCATTAAGCTTCTAACTTATTAACCCTAATTGATCTGATATGTATTTTTTTTTTAATGCAGCTTTTCTTTGCATGATGACCATACCATTTATGTATGAGCAGTATGAAAATGAAGTTAATTATCTAGCAAGCAAAGGCAACAGAGAATTGAACAGATTGTTCAGGAAACTGGATTCTAAATTTCTCAGCAAGATTTGAAGGGGGCCTGTGAAATAAATGAAATTCACATGGGGGGGTGTGTGTAAATGAATTTCTGAAATCTGGTTTATCCGCAAATAAATTGCTGTAACTTTGTAAATGCCAAGGTATGCAATAAATGTAAGGCATTTCAGTAAAATGTTTGGGGCACATTTCATCATTTTTCATCTTCAAATATAGGAATTTTTTTGGTCATTACAGTTTTAAAAAAATTATTACAATTCAAATATGGCAAACTGAATATGAAAATAAACCTCACTTTTTTAAAAGAAATTATAACGTCAGAGATTCAACAAATTATTTTCAATTAGGAACATTGATCAGCACTCCAAAAACAAATAAATTGCCAAAACCTTTAAGCAGAAGATCATTACAAGGTCACCAGAAAGTAATGTAATCACCAAAAAGTTTGATGATAAATGAGAAATATACAGTGATAAGTTCGATATAAAAAATGACAAGTAGAAATTGCTTATTTATTGTAGAACCTTTTGCATTTGATGATTATATTTCTTTCTTGGAACATCATAATGATTTTTCCAACTTCAAATCCATTATGTATCCATATCCCGTGGGTCCTGCAATACACCATTTACTGAAACCTAGTAGAGGAGAGCAGCCTAGTTAAGGAAATCATCTTAGTATCTACCCTCCACTCCATTGAAGACATTCTAGGAACATCTATGATCAATATTTTTTCAACGCTATGACCGTAAAATTTTATAGCAGGAACAGAGTCAACAATACAGTAATTGAGTACGTTTTGCATTTGAACAATAGACTCTGCAACTTCCATTCTTATTTACGAAACCCTTCTCATTTTTCAAAAGAGTAACTGCCAATGTCTATAGAGCATTGACTTGCTTTTATCTGAATACAAAAATTTATAATATATACTTTGTGTACAGATACGTGATTATTTTTGAACCAAGTCTTGTGACTGTTGTGAGTATACAGGACTCTGAACTACACCGATATTTGCATTCCGCTTCTTTTCCTTATCTCAGTGGAAGATATATCCATGCGGAACTGTTCAGCTGGAATAGAGATGAACATGCCATTTAGTTCCTCAGGAACATCCAAATCCTCAAGAACCTACAGCATCATACAATGGTCTCATTAACACAGAACAAAAATATAAAACATGAAGGAAAATATTGAAAATTGGAATTGTTGCTAAATTATTATGCAGAAGCACCTTGAAAGCACCGTCTACACTCCGACCACCCACAAGAAAGGTGCATCCTGTTTCTTTACAACCAACGAGTGTCTTCAACATCTTCTTGTAATCCCCATCATAGTATTTAGGCTACATATCATAAAGTACATGAAGAAATTAGATAATTAAATTTATGGGGCAACGAAAGGGAGAAATTAGCTAATTAAATTTATGGAGCAACAAAAAGGCACACTTTTCTGTATCACTAACATAGTAAAAACTTGAAATTTAGGGCAATAAACCAATAAATAATTGGGCCAATTTGTAACCCCTTCAAATACAATAACAAAACACTAATGGTAGCGCAAAATCAATGGGAAAGAATCAGATATTTCCTGTTCTCTGCTCTTCCTCTATTCTTTTTCTGAATTTTCCAGTCTTTACCATTTTATAATCTTGTAGGGATGTTTATGGTACTAAATGAACATTATAGGCTTATACTGTTTGAAAGAGGTTATCAAAAAGACCTACAAAAATTTGTTACTATTTCATTCTATTTATTACCTTTGGGTTACCAAAATGTTCATAGCAAGTCAATGTCTGTTGGAAAACACGTTTGATTGCTGTAGACTACTACATAATGGGGGAAAAAGGGGGGGGGGACGTTTGACTTTCCATCATTCCATAGTTGAAGCACAAACACACGTTAATTGAAACATAGCCATCAACCTTGATTGATTCTCACTAGGCCATATTTTATATTACTCAATGTCTCTCAAAATTTTGTCCTCAGTCAAGCATAATAACTAAAACAAACCATGTAGTAGAAGTGTTTAGGACATGAAGTCGTTAAAAGTTTGGTGCAATTTCATACATTAATAAGCCTCGCTGCAGTGTCAGCACCAATTACAAACGCACTGCCTGGAAAAAGTTCAGCCTTCTTATAAAAATAAGGTTGATTGGATATGATTACCAACTTCCCTGCCAATGACGTAGAAGTACCACATTAGAAATTTAAATCATGCGGTAAATGGTACTAAACAAAACACTCAATAATCTAAAGCTCAGGTGTCACTAAAGGATGATAGGCAAAAGCTAAACACACAAGTGGAATTCCTTTTTTTCGGTCAACATAAAAGCACAATATTATCTTTGAAAGAATATGTTGCAGCAATAAAGGATTTCCGTACATCACCAAATGAACTTATGATGAACTTCCAACTTTAACAGAACACATGAACACTATTCACCGAATCTTACACCATAGTCACTCTCGAAACAATTTTACATCATTAGTTATCTCATATCCCTGCGTGGCACTTGCATCAGATGTTACATAAACAAAAGTTATGTTGAATACACGGGGAATCAGTAATCACGTTAACACAACTTAAGCTGCATGCAACCAATTATATCGTGCGGTGGCCAAATTGCAAGAATCTGTCCTTAAACATAAAAGAGTAAATATAGTCCATCATTTATTAGCACATGAACAGATATTTTATTAGCAAAATTGTCTCTAGAACCAAGCAACACTTTGAATCCAGAATCTCCAGGAACAGTAGGTTGAAGGAAGCTCACCAACTTTTTCAAACTGCTTGACACGATTCTTTATTTCCATCACTGATAATGGAGGTTTGTCTGCATTAACTGCAGATATTTCAAAGCATGGATAGCTGCCACCACAAATGCTGCGTAGATGAGATCTTAATGAGTGAAATCTAAGACTAAAATTACCAACAGATGCAAAGAAGTTTGAGCATGCTGACATTAAAAAGCAATCCTATACAAATTTTCAAAAGAACGTATAATTTGGTGAATTCAAGATCGTGATTGTGTCAGTGTTAATTTCACACCATCTCTGCTGTAATAGATATCTAAAAATTTTAACATTAACAACATTGTTAATTTATACTTAAAAGAATAGTTTATTGTAGGTTAAATATGTTTCTTTACTCCATTATTTGCAATCTATTGATGAAATTAAATTAAGTTGTTTAACAACTAATGCCAAGTTATATGAACAAATATTAATCTCTACAAGTATATTTTAACGCCAACTTTCGTAAGGCACATATCAAAATAACACAAGTGAACTATTGAAATAAGGATAATAAATTAAAATCAGCAGGAAATTACATAAATAACAATGACCGCAAATGAGCTTGTTTACCGAGTGGCAACTTCCATAAGTTTGAGATGCCCATCGTGTAACGGATTAAAAGAACCAGGTAGAATTATTTTCCTTTCTGCTGATGCATAAGCTTCTGCAAATGTCCTTCAAATGTCAAATTTAATTGTAAGCTTGAAATCTGTTAAGATTCATCCTTCTAAAAGATTTGGTCATACCGTTACAAAATGGATAAATTTTAAAGCATATTTGGCCATTTATTAGTTGTTCTAATTCTTGATCTTCATTGAATTGCTTTTCACATTCATCAGATACATCAAATTCAGTCAACTCAGAGATAGATGTTGCTGGAACTTTGCATGCGTTTGCAATAGCCTACAACCAGAACAGAGGTGAAGAAAAGGGTGAAAAAAGGAGGGGGGAAAAGATGTTGAAAAGGATAAAAAAGTAAACAAAAAATAGAGGAATGAACTAAGGCTTTTCCCAAAATATTAAAAGGCGATTTTGTCGCCTAATATTTCCAATCACATCATAAAAGAAATCCACTGTTTATTATGCATAATATTTTTTAAAATAAGTTGTACGAATAAGCAACTAGAAGAAAGTAGCTCATAAGTGGTGCACATAAATGGCAAACTAATACATGGATAACCTCCCTTAATGCCAACCACTCACCTTAAGTAACAGATTACTAGAGACTCTTTCTTCTTCTTCTCGGGTGCGCATTCCCTAAATTGGAAAACTAAGGAAAATAAATAAATTTAAACACGTATATAAATAGTATGATATGTGATTCTTATATTCTTGGGTTCATGATCAAAACAAAGAACATATAGAACATTCAGGTCATCAGTACCTTTTTCAAGGTCACTGTTGACATCCATAAACGGTCAGCTGTTCTTGTTGACATGTAAAATCTATAAATGAATATAAACAAAGAAATTTAGCTGGGATTAGGAGGCCAAAAACTCATACAATAAAAGGCTACATTTAGTGAGAAGAGGAAGCATGACGTGGAAAGGACCTACTTAAAGATGAGACCAATTAACAAGGGCAAACATCTTTGTAACATATTTCTGATGTAAAAGTGAATCCAAAGCTAAAATAGTGGCAATCCTGGTTGATATCACCTTGTATTGAGTTAATGAGTCAAGTTTATGGAGTATCATTATATTTGGCCAACATACTCACTGCTACAGCTAAGTAAATTATACAATCCACACTGAAACCCAAGAATTAAGAACAGCATGCCAATATAAACGAAAACTTTTAATCCCTCCTATGAAGCAGAAATTATTTTCCTGAATTAAAAAAAATATCCTCGCACAAAATGATTTATTAACACCTTACCCTCACTCAAATATATACCTGTCCTTTTTAATAATTTGCCAGCTTAGTTTTGCAAGACTAACTCGGAGACTTATTGCCATAAGAAATAAAAGAACTGCCCCTATATGGAGTACCCTAATTGGATTTCTAACAAGTTATGCCAACAAAGAATTGAACCACCAGTGGCAATAAACCTGCAAGCTGGCAACTAATATTAATGCCAATCTATGATCAACAAGTTACTCCTTTAAGAGTTAGGCAAAGAAGGACAACCATTAAAAGCTTTGCCTAGGCTGAATAAAGTCAGGCATATTAACCAGTTCTGCAGATAACTTGAAATTATATATTACCGGTGCTCCCCAAGTTTTGGACGCGTGGTAGCCAAAGAACCAGTGAAACCGACGCCAAGAACTGGGGATCCTGATAAGGCAAACCATATATATATTTACAAGCATGTTCAAATGCTTACATGACCAAAGCACTGAACCTAAGAGAATAAGTTTTATTTTGATTAGTGACCTGGTCTGGAAAGCCTAAGAGCACGATTGTAAGCCAACAAAGCCATCTCTTCAGCAGTATGTTGGCTACAAAACTGAGGCGGAATCTGGAAGAACGAAGACAACAATAACATTATAACAACGTTGAACAATTTAACAAAAACATAAACTGGATCGCTCAGAAGAACAATTCAAACACAGACCTTGCCAAGTAACTGGATCGTTGACATCCTGGAGTAAGGAATCGCAGCTTCAAGCACTGTATTGGAGGCGCCAGGAACTGAAAGCAACGAACCCAATACCTGATCAGGTTCAACATGACTCCGATTACAAACTGGGCCAACATGTCTATCACAAGTACACACTAACAGAGTCACAGAGAAAGAGAGAAAGGACTAGAGACGCTCCGCCGGAGAGATAGATGACGGCCTGGAATGGACTCGAGTGTATAGCTTCTACAACGGCTCGGATACAAGCGTCCGTCATTATCTTCCACAGCTCTCTCTCGCTCTCACTCTCTCTCCAGCGCTCGGTGACCTCTCAGCGGAAGATTAGACAAAATCACTGTTGCAATTAATCAATGAGAGCAGATTAAGATTCGCTTACCTCAAACCCTTGCCAAAACCTCAAACCTTTTTTTTTTCCCCCAAAACCTCAAACCGTTTTTGCCAAATTGACCTTAACATGATTATGTTGGTCAATATAAAATTCATCTCACATACTTATCTCGATTTGTATAAATTATTGTCTCAAGGGAGTCCTAAACACACACTATCGAAAAGTCCAATTTTCTATATTGAAGCAAATCATTAGGCAAAAAATTATTGGATATTAATTCTAAATGTAAATACACATTTTTTTCTCCTCTTCTCCATCACCCTATTTTCTCTGGTTGCTATCCAAATAATCAAAGGTAAAAGGATATTTTATATAGTTCTTAAGTGACTCTGACCCAATTTTATAATTTACAAGAATGTTCATTTTCTCTATTTATTAGAACCAGTATGTACTATTTCAATTTTTTTAAATATAAATACATTTTTAATAAAAATTTGAATATTGATATATCACCCGTGTGGTTTGCATATATTTTTTTCTTTTTCTCGGTTGCCCGCCCGGTTCACTAGAGCTTCGCTCCGACTACGTCCGGACTCGACCCGCATCGCACACGTGGCATGGTGGGTGAGTCTCCAAACGGTGGCTGCTGCATACACAAGGCTCGAACCCGAGACCTTACTTAAACTAGAATAAATCACTTACCACTTGATCCAACCAGCCGTTGGTTGTGTGGTTTGCATGTTACTCGCAACATAAGAATGATTTCACCTCAGCTCGGCCCACTGAACTTACATAGTCCAATTCAATGCCCATTGAGCACTATACAAACATTAATGCCCTGTTTGGTACGATGGAATTGATTTTGATGGAAATGAAAATAGAGATGGAGATGGAAATAGAAATGGATATGGATATGGAAATGAGCTTTAAAATTACGTTTGGTATACCATTAAAATAAATATGGAATTCATGTCATTTTTTTTATAAATGTTGATTTTTTTTTGGAAATGTAGCAAAAAAACACTATTTACACAAGGGAGGATATTTTGGTTCAAAAAATTTTGGCTCCATGGAACATAAATGAATTCTATATACTTGGGTATGGAATTGAATTCCATAGGTTTTGGTGGAATTGAATTCCACATTGAATTGTAATTCCATCAAACCAAACATGACTACATCATGAAATTGAATTACAATTCCAATTCCAATTACATCCTCCCATTTCCATCATACCAAATGGGTCCTAAGGAAAACAAAGGTAGAGAGAATTCTAAATAAAGACTCTGGTGTTGACATTTCTAATCCCCCAATTCAATCCCTCCAATTAGGCAAATGACAAATCAGTTCAAGTAGACCAATTTAGGATTTATGAATGTTGTGCTTTTA
>JANTPZ010016417.1:0-10422 GCA_025593235.1 Vachellia pachyceras | reverse complement strand
ACAACGCAAAGCTGAAGAAACAAACTCAGAGGCCAACAACAAAGGAGACCCTTGTCTGCAATGGAGCTCGAAATGCCTGAAAAACAGGTAAGAGCGATTCAATGAAGCTTTGACAAATCTACCGGTTGCCAAATATGCTTCTTGGGAAACCATACTAAGCAATGGTTCCTGACTAAATTCCTTGATGGAAGAACCTCAAGGACAACACTGATCTTAGCAATATAAAGCAAGGCTATCTCATCCACAAAGAAAGATTTAGGATCATCACTCCAATCCAGAGATGAATAGTGATTCCATACACACTGAACAGACAGTGCCAAACTGAGAACAGTGAATTACTTTTTATGGTAAAATGTGAATTACAAAAAGCAATTCGATCACTTTGATTGAAGTGAGGTAGTGATGTAATGCACCTATTCTACACAAGAATTAATCTCTTAACAGATTTGGGGGCTTGTTTGGGAACTTCTTTCCCAAAATGGTACACGCAAACCGAGATAAAATCATATTGAAATCCATAAAAATCATTTAGAAATTCGTAAAACCATTTAGAAATTCGTAAACACATTTCTCCTAACGGAACTCCTTTCTCTCCCAAGCACACACTTGAACATTTTGATGGAAGTGAGTGTATTTCTCGTTTATATCTACAGTATAAAATTAAAAACAAAATTAAAAACAGTATTTATAAATAAAAGGCTAAAGTATACTTTTAGTTCTTTATATTTGTATTAGGTTTTATTTTAGTCCTTTAAGTTAAAAAAGTGCACTTTTAGTCCCTCAAACATAACGTTAATCTCTCTTAACGGAAATTGCTGACTCATCAAACTTAACGCTATTATTTTAAATCTTTTTTATTTTACACAATTTAAAATATTAAATTTATTATATTATTATATTAAAATGTGAGTATGCTTTGTCAACGTTTTATTACATAGTCATTAATCAAATTTAATGAGTCAGCAATTTCCGTTAAGAGAAACTAACTCCGTTAAATTTGAGGGATTAAAAGTACACTTTTTAAACTTAAAGGACTAAAATGAACTTAAACCAAACATACAGGACTAAAAGTACGTTTTAATCTAAATAAAAATTAAAATGAGAAAAGGAAAGCACCTTGAAAATGCTGGGAAAGGAGGGCGTGGAAAAAAAAATAAAAAAGTTGTCTGTTGATAAGCATCGGTGAGCGATGATTCAGAGAGAGAGAGAGAGAGAGAGAGAGAGCCGTGTTTGAAACGGTCATATTCGTGGAGCGTGTAAACAACGCCAAAGTGTTATCCACTTTAATGCCATCCATTTTCTTTTGTTTTTTCTCAAATGAAATGCCGCCTTTGCCCCCAAATTAATTTAGAATTTTCTATTCTTAAGTCGGTTAAGGAAATTAAAAAATAAAACAAATTAGCTCATAAATCAATAACGTTTAGCCGACAGAACAGGAGAGGCAGCTAATATTACACGTCACATAATCTCCGCCGTTCAAGAAAGGCATCTTAGCCGTTCATCTCTCTCATCCTTTTATAAATAACAACAGCCTAGGGTTGAACGAATTCATTTTCATTCGTTGTTCCGGGTTCCTTCATCTCCTTCTAGTAGATCTTGATCCTCTTCGTTGTTGCCGACTTTACGCTACGGATCCGTATGGATCGAATCGAGATCTAAATGCCGATGGTGGTTTCTATGGGGTAAGTGGTTTGTTTGTGTTTTTTCTTCCGTTGAGGTTCATTTGCCAGGTGTTGTTGTTCTGATCCAGGTTTCTTTCGGTCTTTTGGTTCAGATTTGAGATGCATACGAAGCTTCTTGCCTTCTGTTTCGAGGTGTGGTCTCATCGTCCTTGTTTTCGGCATCTATTCTGTAGAAATTAGATGGGTCTCGCCTTAGTCAAGGCTTTCGAGATGTTAATTCTGCAGGTATGGTGGAAGATCGAACAAATCAACGTGTATCGTCGGAAGTCTAGCTTTTCTCCATCCGTCTCACGAGGACTGCTTCAGTGATGTACGATTGGATCCTTTATGCCTGATTGCTCTTGGGGGTATCTGTTGTCTTCCTGTAGATTCTACTGTGCTGATCTCGGATATTTGTAAATCTAGTTATTGCTCTGAGGGTATATATGGATGTATAAGATTTCGGGATGAAGGCCTCGGGACGGTGGGCTCTGATTCCTGAGTAATCTTTGTCATCCGACCTTTGCCATGACAGGTGCGCTTGCATGGCAGGTCACGATATCTTAATAAAAAGTAATTTTTTGGTTTCGAGGAAGATCGCACGGGAGTTGCCCGGGGTCTTCCTCTGGTGTGGTGTGTGCCTCGCTTTTCATTCTGCGTTTATTATCACTCATCGATTGCTCTCCCGCTTAATTCATCTGGTCGCGAAGGACACGACAGCAGAATCGCCTTGACTCTTGGAATCAAATAAGGTATCATCTTTAGATATTATCTCTTAGTTATCATTCAAACAGGGTAATCTACTTCTGGAAGATTTTATTATTGGTAATCTGATCCAAAAACATTCAAACAACGACTCCCCGCAGCAAGTCGATGTCCCACCATTTAATTTTACTATTGTCGTTCATTTATTCGTAATGATAGTGATATTAATTTGAATCCTTGCAAAATATTCTTATTGGCAGAATGCTTTCTGGAGTTCCTGGATTATATGATCGAAAGGTAATTGGGTATCGGTTTTCTTATTTAAAAAAATTTGCAGGGAAATACTTTTATGACCAAACTTTTATCGATGCAGCCTTTTAAATTTAAAAGAAATAATTGAACACCAGAACATTACTTTTTTTAAAAGATGAATGCCCCTACTGTCAAGTCTCTTTCCTCACCGGCTCCATATGCAAGTATCATTAAAAATTGCCTATACCACGGATGTGTAGTTACGTTATCCACAGCTGATAACGATGGTATTGATGGTCTCATGTTATTACCAAACATTTCTGTTCTGTTATTATTTTTGAGGTGACATTGTCATATTATTCGAATAAGCCGTTGCAATGTTTCATATTCTGATGTAGGGGAGGGTGTCTTGGTTTCTTCTGTTAAGTGTACCAATTTGTTTATTTTTTGGGGTTAGTCAAACAATTATTCCATCTTATGTAAGTTTTTGTACAAAAGTTGGTGCAATTTGAAAGTCGCATTTGCCCACTTTTGGGGCACGGAGTTGAATAGCATTGGAATATTTGGAGTCTAGCTTGATGTTATGTTTTATGGTTATAGGTACTAGGTTCCTGCTTCTGGATATTACTGAGCTAATTATGTTTCACTCTGTTGCTATACAGTGAATATGTATTATCTTGTATCTTTGGAGATGTAATCTTTTTAGTTTCAGTTAATTTCTGTTTTATTGTTATGATTCATGTTAAGATGGACTCACTTATTGCTTCTGTTTATATTTTTAATGGAGCAATTCATTCGGCTTTTAATGTTAGTGATTATTGATATTTATTTGGATTATGCTCTTCCTGGACGCACGGTTTGAAGCAGTCTTCCTGTAATCGGACTGAATCGTATTGAAGTAGTAATCAACGTTTTGAGAATCAACATAGTTTGGGAAAAGCCAGAGAAACTTCTTAAAAATATTTTGGGAAACTTCCAGAGAAATTTTGTAGAAAAACATTGTTTAGCTATTTGCTAAACATGAATCAGATGGAAATGTTGGTGTATGGATGGAATTATTCGGGAGTTTATTTTCGTGTTTGATTCCCCCAACCCACGACGATTGTTTATGTAAAATTTTAGGTGTTATTGAGTTATTATCCGTGTAAAAATATTCCGAATATTTGGAAATAGGTGGATATTTTTAGTTCGATGTAGCGCGTTTCGTTGGCTGATGTTATGGCTATGTTTGGTTTGAAGGGAGGAGGGGATTGAGAGGGAAGGTTAAAGGATGAAAGAATTAGTGATTTTTTGTTTGGTTATAGTGGATGTGGGGTTTAGAAATGGGTTTTGTATTTGGTTTGAAAGGATAAAGTTGAGGTAATGATAAATTTATCTTGATTTGTATAAATATATTCTTAATCATAATTATATGATTTTTATTTCTAATTAAGGAATATTATATTCAATATACTAATTTAGTAATACTCTGTATTATAATAAATAAAAATATTTTAAAATGAAAGTTATTTTTATCAATAATCATGTTATTTTAAATTTAATAGTATGTTTCATTTATATTAATATACTTGCATTGTAAATTATTTTTATAATAATACATTTTTATAAAATCACGCACCATTCTATATTCTTTTTCATTACCTCCACTTTTTAGTTTAAAAAGTTTCTAATATATGATTTATGTGTGATTTTTTAAGACATGCGATTTTTGCCATTTTAATTTTTTTGTCTAAATTTGTATCTTCTTTTTTTCTGTTATATTATTATTCTATTTTTTTCCTTTGATAGCATAAATGACCAATTGGTTGGTTATGTTGGCCAAAAAAAAAAATGGCCAATTGGTTATATGTCCATTCTGTGGTTCCCAAGTGATCAAAGATAATCTGGGTTATGGAATGATCCTTGTCCTTTCTAATAGAATGCTTTTTACTTGATTCTCTTTCATAAGGTTTTAAACATTTCTCCTTCAGATTATCCAGCAGCAAAGCCTTCATTTGTTTCCTATGGTATGTAATTGAGCTTTGTTTACTTTTTATTGAGTTGTTTTTACTTTTATGAATACATAACCAATTACTTTAGGGATAAAATTATTTTTATAAGAAAGTTACACATACCTTAATTTGCTATCTTATAAAAATTTCTGAAAGCTCAAATTTTTAGATGAGTGAGGGTATTGGAAAGGATATTTTATTAAAACACTGGGAAGTTTATAAAATGGTAGGGTGGGAGTGGAATTGCTGCTCATTGTTATGTTGAATTACTATGTTTTATATAGTCAAAACATCCCCAGTTTGATATATGACCAAATGATTTGTATGGTGACATATTCTTGTACATTATTTTTACGCTTGTAACTTCACATATAGGCGTATCTCATAGGTTTGCAATTTCATCGTGTCTTTTAACTTTATTTTATCTTTCAACGTTATTCCTTCTTTACGTCATATCTGTATATTCCTTCACTGTCTTTTCTTATTTTTGTTATTTTCTTGTAAAACCGTCGGCGGCTTCTAGTTTGTCCATCTGTCTTAAATCAAATTACACTTAGATTTATTACAGGATCTTTATAATCTTTTTTGTGTGTTTCTTCGTCAGAATATCTACATTTATGCTTAGTATATTGTGATTAAAGTTGAAAAAGATTATGAAGATCCTGTAATTGGTATGAGTGTAATATGAATTAGGATATATGGACAAACTGGAAGTCACTGGGAACAATAAATTAACGAAAGAAGAATATACAAGAAATGAGGAAAAAGCAGAGACATGACATAAATAAGGAAGGAGTAAAGGTGAAAGATATATAAAGGTGAAAGACATAAGAGAAGTTGAAAGCCTATTTGATGAAGTTGCAAGCTTACAAGAAGAATATGTCATTATCTATCATTTTAGTAATATATCATACAGGTATGCCTTATCTATATAAAGTTTTGTAATCCAATGTAAGAGTTGATGAGCAATTAAATTCCTACTCTCATCTTATAACTAGTGTTTTAATAAAATATCTATTTTCATTACCCTTGCTCTTCTTGAATATTTAAGCTGTCAGAAATTTTCATTGAATAGCAAATTAATGTGTAATTTTCTTATAAATATTAGGGGTGGTAATATTATTTTATTCATAAAGTAATGATCTCAGAGGAATATTGGTTATATGTTCATAAAGGTAGAAAACTCGTTTACGCCTCCCTATGAAACGAAGAAAGGTTATGTGGGGATAATCTAAAGGAGGAAGGTTCGAATCATATGAAAGTGAATAGGACCCGGAGTCACCTATATTTAATTTACTAATTATTGTAATAATACTTTTATTTATAATAAATAAAAATGTTTTGAAATGAGACAATATTTTTTTATCATTAATCATATTTTATTTTAAATTAAATAATATTCTCTATTTTTAATAATATGTTTACATTGCAAATTACTTTTGAAATATGCATTTAAAATATAAATTTTTACAATAGTATGCATTTAATATATATTTTTAAAAGATTTAATTTGTATAATACATTTGTCATTATAATTATATAATGTTTAGTCACTTTTATAATTGTGAGTAGTTTGTATGCAGTTTCTGTGGATCGTTGCTGTGTTTTTGTGAACTTGTCTTGTTTGCTTTGAACTTTGACGCAGGTGAACTTGTCTAATTCCGGAGATGTGCAAACCGTACGTGTTTTGTATCGGGAGCTTGTGCAGAAGATGCAGTTGATCTGCTTGGTGGTGGAGGCACTGTCGAAACTGTCCGATTGGTTCTTTCACCCAATGTTATGAATTATAATTTTTCTAGGAACTGTCCGATTTTGATTAAATAAAAGGAAGCAGTGCTTCACTTTGGGACAAGGATTCCATTTGTGTTTGGCACTTCCTGATTTCTGGGATTGGTATTTTAGTCTTGAGATTTGGCAAGTGCCATGGATGATTGGCATGTGGTGTTACTACGACGGAGCATTTTAGTCTCTCCTGCATTCATTTCACCTCGATCCTTGTGAATCAATTTGGTGTGCAATATAATGTAGTTGGAGGAAGTGGAATTTGTTGGGGTTAATGAAGCTTATTTGTTGTTGAATCATGGCAATGACATCCTGTGAATTATGCACTATAAATAAGATTAGATTGGTAAATGGAATAGGAAATTAAGGAAATTGAACAGCTGTTTAAAAAATTTAAACAAATCACTTAATTATAATATATATTATAAAATATTTATGTATATGATTAAATTATTTATATCGGTTAATAACTAAGGCAAATTGATTTTAAGAATAATGATAAATGTTTCAGTTAATTAACTCCTTTGACATCCTCAAAAGAGTTAACCCTCTCTTACATCAGTGATACTACCTTTTTTACTCAGAGTGTCTATGCCATTTTTCTTTCTTTTTTTTTTTTATGACGCCTATGCCATTTCTCTAAAAGCCTAAATTGTAGTTCTACTATTCAGATCATGTTTATACATTTTGTTTTGTCTTTTAAAAATATTAAATAGTAACACTGTCTTAATTTATAAACAAAAAATATAATCACAATTTTTCCTTAAAATTTGTCACCATGAAATTATACCATAACCTTTTTATTTATTATAAAAAAATAAAAATAAAAACATAATCCATCGTAACGTGGTGGTCCCGTAGCTCAGTTGGTTAGAGCGTTGGTCTTATGAGCCGAAGGTCGCGGGTTCGAGCCCCGCCGGGACCAATTATTTAACATTTTGAATTTTGATTCCTCGTCCATTTGTCACGGGTTGTGTGCCTTTGTGGGCTTTTGGCCCAAAATAGTTTGGTATTTACATTTTGTTTTTTTTATAGCCCATCATATTTTCTGCGAGCCCAGTCCTCGTCCTTCACCAGTGAAGATGTGAATTGTGAAACACCTCGAACAAACTACTGGGCGATCGATTTGATCGGAGAATCATTGTCGACTCCATCACGGTGGATCAATCATTGAGGTGCTTTTTCGTTGATCTCTGGCCGGATATACCTGTTTCATCCAGCTTTGTAGTTGATCTTCGTTGTCTTCCTTCGTTGTCTTCCAAACTCTTTGGAGTTTCCTGGTCTACGAGTTTTCTTTCCCTCCATTTTCTTGCCCAGCAGTACTGTAACTGGAAAGTCAAAGACAAAAAGTTTTGTTATGACTATCTTTGGTTTGAATTCCTGTTTTTTGATGAGAAACTTTTTTGATCTCATAACAATAATCATTGTGTCCTCTGATGAGTGGGAACGTCTTTTCCTTCCAGGAAGAGGCAAGATGATAAAAGCCGTATTGGTGATGAACACGGCGGGGAAGCCCCGTCTTGCAAAATTTTATGAATTTCTGGTCATTCTCCCATACCATCCACTTGAAGAGTTCAATTTTTCTTCCCTCCTCGAGTTCCTGTGATTGTTAACGATATGATTAGACTTAATTTATTGCGTTAGGTCAGCCTGTGGAGAAGCAGCAGGAACTAATACGTCGTGTGTTTTCAGGTTTCTCTCTCTCTCTCTCTATGTGTGTGTAGTCTTATAGATCAATGTTGTTTATTTTAATTCTTCTACTCGATCAATGTTTGATTGAAGATGTTACATTGCCTTGGGTGTGATGGCCTATTTCTTAGGGTTTTTTTTTTTGTTTTTAAATTGTCTGTTTTGGTTTTTATTATTGTTGATACAGTCTTGTGCAGCAGAGCCGAAAATGTTAGTAGTTTCGTGGATGCTGAGTCCCTCTTTGGTCAGGTATTATCTTCTTTTAACGTTATACTCATTAATGTCCTCTCTTCTTCCCTATTTAGTGGTATGATATAATAGTAGTTAAAAACAAGAAGGATGGTTGAGCATAAACTTGTTTTTCTGTTGTTAAAGCCTCCAAGTTAGTAGAACCGCTCTACTGCTGCAACGTGTTTTGTTTGCAATATTGAGAATAGAAGCCTCACTGTATGGCCATTTAATCTATAATGCATTTTTTGTTGTTTTTACATCTTAAATAAACTAGAGCTAAATTATTTTCGATCTCCTGCTGCGCTGGCATTTTTGCCTGTGCTCTTCATAACAATGTCTGGCGTTTGAACATGAGCTATTCTTGCAAACATCTCTATGTCCCAAATAAAAGAAGACTTGTGAAATAATTCTTTCTGTTTTCCTTCAGGGTGCTCGCCTTGTCTACAAGCACTATGCAACTTTATACTTTGTCTTCATATTTGACAGTTCTGAAAATGAGCTGGCTATGCTTGACTTAATACAAGGTGGATTTCTTATTGTAAATGGCTACTACTTTATATTTCCCCAATTGTTTGAATCTGGAATTTTTTATTTCTTCAGGACGTATACTGCTACAGGAATTTTTTTTTTTGGGGGGGGGGTGTGTCCAATAATATTACATGTCCTGGTCCATGAAGAGGGGTCCTTGTGTCATTTATGTGTGAAGTAACCACAGTCCATACTCCATATGAACTTTGGAGTACCAAAAATGGGATAATTTTATAATGAAGTTGGGAGGGGAAGTTTGAAATTCACGATGTGGGAACTGTTCTATTGATTGGAATTTGGTGGTCAAGTTGGACTATGGCCTCCCGAATCACCCTTCATCTGTATGGTAAAAAGCTCTAGCCATCTTCTATAATGGTGATATGACATATAGATTAAGTGATTCCATTGTCATCTTTTTCTTGGGCTTACATTGAAGTATGTTGAATTTTGTAATATATTTACTGTTGAACATTGGAAAAGAAATCATTGCTTGCTTTTGATCCCTATAAACAGAGTTAGAGCTGCACCGAGCATATGTTCTGGAAAATGCTTTACATTTTGAAGACCATTACTCTGAAAAACTTGTGTAAAAATGAGGAATAGTGAATTGGTATTAATCTGAATGTGACTGATGATAATGAAAATCTCTCTTTCTTGACTACGTACTGTCTTTCAGATAATCTAATAACCCATCACCCAGAATATCTATAGGTTGAGGAATAGTGTAAAAATGAAGAATTGTGAATTGGTATTCATCTGAATTGTGGTGGGTGCGGGGTGATAGATAATGTGATAATCTAGCTCGACACTGTAGATAATCTAATAATCTATCTCGATAGTTTAGTTGAACAATTTTCCTGCCATTTGAGTTCTTTTGATTTTTGGTAATGAGGATATTCTGGGTGCTTGTATGCTCCATGTATTTTCTACTACATTCTGTATGGTTTTTATGTAACAGTGATCTCGCACTTCTGTTCTTTACTGCTCTCGGACTGCTTGATTTGCTGCTGGGTGATTTTCTTACCATGATCTTTCTGCCTACAGTCTTTGTTGAAACACTGGACAAATGCTTCAGAAATGTTTTGTGAACTTGATGTGGTGTTCAACTATAGCAAGGTTGGAGACTATTTTTCACAATCTTTGCATGATAGTCTTGGTTTAAAAATGGGGTCCAAAATATGTCTTTGTTGCAAACACTACACGTGATTTATTACAAACTATAATGTTTGACCCACTATAGGCTAGATCCATGTTCTGCTCAAGCCGATTTGTTACATTCTTCACTGTTGTGCATTTTTAAAAAATTCCCCTCTTAGTTGGCGCTGTCTTCCTGGAGGATTGAAGTTACTCTCTTATGCTTAATGTAACAAGCCATGCCTATAGTGCTGGCTTCAAGCCTATTGAAGTACCCTAATATATGCATCTCAAACTCAAATTTCCCTTTATTTGATGTTATTTGCAGATGCATTCTATTCTAGATGAGATTATCTTTGGAGGCCAGGTTTTGGAAACAAGCTCAACCGAGGTTATGAAGGCTATTGAAGAATTGTCAAGGTGATTTTTTTGGGGGGGGGGGGGGCGGG
>JANTPZ010016415.1:0-11459 GCA_025593235.1 Vachellia pachyceras | reverse complement strand
CCTGATGACTGGATATTTCCTTTTCATTACAAATCGTGGCTCATCTTTTCTCCTCTATCTTGCGGGGTCAAAATAATCTTCCCAAAAAAGAGAAATGTTGATCCTGAATGATGATAACGATGGCCACTGGCGAGAACGTTCTAAAGTTTTTTCTAGTGGGACATCAGAAGAAAGATAGATAGAAGAAATAGAGGAAAACAGAGCACGTACCACCTTTAGCTATATATATACGTGCAGAGGAAAACCATTACCGTGTTTTCTTTAATATTACTCTACTAACATTGTTATTCCCTGTATAAGAACTAATTGTGGTGGTGAAGAAAATTTAAAAAAAATAATAATGGGAGGAAAACACACAACAGAGTAGAAAGAAAATAGCCACCTCAGTAACAGTTTGCCTCTAATTTAAGGAAATA
Source organism: Vachellia pachyceras (assembly GCA_025593235.1). Lineage (NCBI taxonomy): Eukaryota > Viridiplantae > Streptophyta > Magnoliopsida > Fabales > Fabaceae > Vachellia > Vachellia pachyceras. Next base: position 11,043 of record JANTPZ010016415.1, on the reverse strand, counting down.
TTATTTGTGGGATACAATTTGATGTTTACAGTTTCAAATGTTGAGCAAAATACTTTCAATATAATTGCACGTATTTTAATTTTTGAGCAATAGGGTTCATAGTTGTTGATTTTGCATTAAATGGTAACTTTTTTCATTACTTCATTAAAGGTTAATTTTGTTGTGTTAATACATTGTATTGATGGTAAATTAGGATGTGATAGTTTTTTTAAATACCATCACGCAGGGGAGTACACTATAGGAATGGAGGCAAATACTTGGGCTCGGATCCTAATTTATTGGAACAATTTTTAATTAAAAAAATGATCCCCACGTTTGAAAGAGTATATGCTAGTTTATACAACCACACTTTACCTTTCCAGTTTCTACTATGGATAAGAACTCATGCATCTGATGCCACTAAACCATCAAAGGCTATAGGGCTATCTAACTTGTATAATGAAGTTGAGGAGTAGTAGTATTCTTCCATGCATGGCAAATGAGTTGATAATTCGTATTAATGTTAATACTAACTGAATGGAATATTATGGTTGGATCAAGTGGAATGTATCATTATCTCACGATGTAGTGAACTAATATTTGAATCTTTACTCAAAGATGTACCCACGTTTAATAACTGACTGTGTTTCAAACATGATTGTCCCCAATAAAATAATACATTTGTTTAACAAAAAAATATTTGAACTAAATATTAATTATTGGTCTTATTTGGCAGAGCGTTTAGAAAAGTCAAACGCACATTCAACAGTGTTTTTCCTTTAAACAAGATAATCTCCGTCACATATTTAACTCGGATTACGTAAAAGTATTAATCTACCGTGTTCCCAAACGGACACATTAACATCAAATGTTGATAATATCACGCTAATGATCGATATCGGTATTGGCTATTGGTATTAGCCGCAACCGCTGATTTGTATTAATATTTGTTGTGCAAAATGAAGAAAATAAATATATTACTTAAAAAATTTATTTATATATAATTAAATTGTATATCAGTTTATTTGGTAAAAAAGTATATATCAATTTATAAGTTAGAAAAATTAGTTTGTAAAAAATTATAAATTTAAATATTTTTAAGCGATGTATTAACTTTTTTTATTTTTAAACAAAAACCAACTAGTTTTTTTAATACCTGTGAGTAATATTTTATTAGGTAAATGTTTAAAATTATCCGTTTTCTTTTATGAAAAGAGGTGTCAACACCCTAAACAAAAAATGGTTACAAAAATGTATATGAACTTTTTAAAATGGAGAGAAACACCATTCCCTTGATAGGAGTAGGCAGACAAAAGTTTTTAGGAAATTTACTGTCAGGTTCTAAATAGAGGAATTAATAATAAAATATCTTAAAGATTGTCAAAGTTATCATAAGGTTCAAGTAGTAGCTGATCCGGTTGTCATTAACAACCTCATCAGTTGTCAATAACAACCTCACCAGTCGTCAATAACAACCGAATCAATTACTGTTTGCGTAATTTTGATAATATGGGACCTTTTGTTTATTGATTATTCTCTAATTATTTTACTTTGGGTCCCGCCAGATACCAACTGTCAACCGTCTATTCGTTCTCCATGTGCGACTCTCCCCCCTCTCACTGCCTCCGTCTCTTTCTTCCGCTCAGAAACGAAGATTTCCAACGATGGTCTTGACGAGTTCGACGGCGAGGACGGTGATGGAGGAGATGCCAGAGTTTTCGACGGCGAGGATGATGATCGTCGGACGTTACTCACTCCAAAAGACGAGAAAAGAGGATAAGGCCACTGAAGAGGGAAAACGTTGGGGATAAGGCCATTATGTTCCGCAGAAGCAATAAGGCCATTGAAACAAGAGAAAACGTTCGGTAAGAGAGGATAACCAGCTTGGTTCTCGACGTTGTACTTATAGGTATTGACATATCTGCTACAGAGATTGTCTTTGCCTTGAGAGATGAGGATGGAGTGAAGCATGCCATCGCCATCAAAGAGATGTTAAGGTCCATGAGGGAGGAACTGTGGGTTGGGACCGTTTTGAATGTAGGAAAGAGCGTATTTTGTATGGACAGAAGGTTTGATTCATTGGTCTATGAAGCTGTTGTTGATGGCGTCGAATGAGTTGAGAATCAACGCAGGCAAAGATTGTTCTGCCACAAGTCTTCTTTTTGTCACCCTTTCTAATACAGGAGGAGTCTTGTGGGTGCTAGTGGAGGGTGGTGAGGTAGGAGTAACGACGGCGGGTGGGATGGTTCTGAAAGAGGAAATGGAGAGACGATGGAGATAAGGAGAGGGGGAGGATAAGGATGAAGAGGGGGAGGAAGAAAGTATGAAGGGTTGGGGACTATGGTTGAGGAGTGAGCGAGCGAGACAATGAAAGCTCTGTGGTGGAGTACGTAGCCAGGGGTTATTTATGAAGGAGAAGAAGGGAGTGAAGCCAACTGGAGAGAAGAGAGAGACGGTAGGGCCCATGCAACAGAGACAGGCAAGATACCTACATTTGACACTTCGTGGGACCAACGTTAAGAGCAATCACTTCAAAACCTAAGTTTTACCTTAAAATCGATATTTTGTCCAAACAAATTTTTTTTTTCAAAAGCTATTTTGGTTATAAAATTTCAGTTTGAAACCTAGGTTTTCTCTTTCCTACTTTTTCATCTTTCCTCTTTCTTACTTTTTCTCTCTTTCTCTTTCCTCTTTCCTACCCATATTTTTGCTTCGGAATCCGTAAAAGCTATGGGTCCGTTTCGCAACGCGGTGGAGAAGTACTTATGGACACTTTCACACAAGTCAAGACAAATATGTGGAGGAGATTGTTTCGTTTTACAAAAAAACACTATTAAACGTGGTTATAAGTGCTTATGGTAATTTGCCAAACAGCACCAATAACTTCCCAAACATAAATCACTTTTCAAAACTTAGGTTTTGCCTCGGAATCTGTAAAAACTATTTTCCAAAATCTATTCTTCAAAATCTAGGTTTTACCTCGGAATCTGTGAAAGTTATTTTCATCCTTACATTCAAACAAGCTCTAATTAGAAGTAACCGCCGTATGTGCAAGTTAACCGACATGGTGTTTTTTTCTATTTACCAGCAATGGATACGGTTTTTTTTATTTACCAGCAATGGATACGGTTTTTTTATTTATAAAGGTAATTTTCAACTTTTTTTTTTTCAATAACATCGCGCCACAGTTGTCCACATGCCATCAACCGACGACAGTAGCGTCGACAGTCGACGAAACCCAAGTCATCAAGGCCCATTGCATTTTTGGTTACGCAATAGGGAGAAGCTCTTTGAATTTCCAACGGCTACAATATTTCTATTGGAAGCCACAATATGCCGTTCGATAAGGCTCGACGATCTAACGGTCTAAAACTCGGCACTATTCGACCGTTATAAGAGAAGCGTCGCCACTTTCACCTTCAAAAAGGAAGGGCTTTTCTTCTCCCTACCCTCATTCTACTTAACCAGACAAAGAGACGGAGAGAAAGCGTTCGCTAATTCAGAAGGGGCTCTCTAAGCATACCCAGAAGGACAATTACAGACGCAGATTATTGAAAATGGCTTCAAGACCCATCATTTCACAACAGGCTCGAGGTATTGCGTTTCTTCTTTTATCATGACATTGTCTTTAAAAGTTGCTCGAAATCAAACCTTCTATCCCAACAGTCCGTTTCCTCTCTCTTCTCTGCTATCATCGTTCGGAACCCACATCTTTAAACTTTTAGCTGTAAAATGTTCATTCTTTATAGGATCCCATGCGTGCTTTTTTTTTTTTCATTCTTTGTTTACTGGGATAAATAGCATTCATTAACAGTTTCTTCGTCGCAAAAAAGATTATTTTCTTGCATCTTTCGAGGGTCTTGCTGAAATCTGTTCTATCGCTTACAGACAGATGAGAAATCTGGTTTCACTGCGCTTAGCTATATATTGGCTTGGTCGATTAGTCTTTGATGTATCTTTGATGAAATCTGTTCTAAATATTTGCAAAGACTATATCGGACAGATGCGACGCGAAAGTTTAGTTCAGCGTATAAAAGAAAGATCTTGTACCTCTAATTCGGAGAGGCTTGGGGAGAAGACTGGGGGGACTGAAGGAAAAGAGTCAAACTTATTTCTTGGTTTCTTCCAAGTCTTACCACTAACTCAGCAAGAATGTGGCACATTCTTTCTATTCTGGATTTTCGATTGGCGTTGATGCTGTCATGCTGAATTATTATTGATTATTGATCCGTATTTATATAGATCAATCACCCCTTTTAAGGTTTCTTATTTCTCTCGGCGAATCTAATAGGTGATGCAGTTGTCGAGGGAGAGAAGCAGCAAAAGAAAAATCCAGCGGCAGAAGGAAGAAACCGCAGAGCACTTGGCGACATTGGAAATTTGGTGAATGCAAAAGGAATAGAGGTCAAGCCTAACCGCCCCTTCACGAGGTCTCTCTCGCTTTCTCTTCACTTATCTTTTATAGGTGATTGCAGTCTTGATTCTTAATCTCGTTTTATCTTTTTGCTGTCTTTTAGGAGTTTCTGTGCCCAGTTACTTGCTAATGCCCAGGCTGCAGCAGCTGCTGAAAACAACAAGGTCTCTAGCCCTTCTACTTGTTTCAGTTCTTAAGTCAATTGTTCAGCTCTATATTCATGGGTTGAATGGTTGTATAGGATGAATGCATGATGAATCTTGGGCTGTTTAAATTGCAGAAACAAGCCTGTGCTAAGGTGGATGCACCTCTTCCTGTCATTGATGCAGTCGTAGCTGCCAAAAGAGTCGCACCAAAGCCGGCTCAGAGGAAAGTCACCGTTAAACCAAAACCAAAGCCCGAGGAAGTCGTTGATATAAGCTCAAGCTCTGAAGAAGAGGTTGAGAAAGAGAAATCTCCAAACAAGAAAAAGGAAGGAGATGCCAACTCCAAGAAGAAATCACGCACTCTCACTTCAGTACTCACTGCTCGAAGCAAGGTTTGAAAATGGACTTGTCAAATCCTACGGTACTGCCTTATTTTTAGTGAATTTTCAGTCCTTACCATTGTCCTATTGCAGGCAGCATGTGGTCTGTCTAAGAAGCCAAAGGAGCAGATTGTTGACATAGACGCAGCTGATACAGAAAATGAGCTTGCTGCAGTTGAATACATAGATGAAATTTACAAGTTTTACAAGCTGGTCGAGGTATACAAGTCTTATTCCTTGAATTTTAATGAACCCGTTGGGTCTAATTAAGAAATAGAAATGTGATACACGTCGTCATGCCTGTGTGATGCAGCATGAGAATCGCCCTCACGATTACATGGACTCGCAACCTGAACTGAATGAAAGGATGAGAGCTATATTGGTGGATTGGCTGATAGATGTTCACAGAAAGTTTGACCTCTCACCTGAGACACTTTATCTCGCCATCAATATAATCGATCGCTTCCTTGCCATCAAGACCGTGCCGAGGAGGGAACTCCAATTGGTTGGCATCAGTGCCATGCTCATGGCATCCAAGTATGAAGAAATCTGGCCACCGGAAGTTAATGACTTTGTTTGCCTCTCAGACAGAGCCTACACTCACCAACAGATATTAGTGATGGAGAAAACCATACTCAACAAGCTTGAATGGACTTTGACCGTGCCGACAACTTACGTCTTCCTTGTTCGTTTCATCAAGGCCTCGATTCCTGATGAGAAGGCAAGTAAATAAATAATGACCTTATTTTAGTTCAAGGACTTCTCTCACGATGGAAACTTGTGATTTTTGAACGGTGCAGTTAGAAAACATGGTGCATTTTCTTTCTGAGTTGGGAGCCATGCATTATGCAACCATAATGTATTGCCCATCAATGGTTGCTGCCTCAGCAGTGTTAGCAGCTCGTTGCACTCTGAACAAGAACCCCACATGGAGTGACACACTAAAGCTTCACACTGGATACTCAGAAGCACAACTCATGTAATAATATAGCGGAGTTAATTCTCTCTTGGTTATTACTAGCTCACTCATATGGAAACACTTGATTGATTTGGTTGCTGCTTGTTAAACAAACAGGGACTGTGCTAGATTGCTGGCGAGCTTCCACTCGACGGCTGGGAATGGAAAGCTTCAGGTTGCGTACAGGAAATACTCGGATCCCAGTAGAGGAGCTGTGGCATTACTTCCTCCGGCAAAACATCTCATGCCTGAAGACTCTGCTTAGAAGGGCAATCTGCTGCAGTAACAATTTGTTATTAATTTTCTCTCTTGGATTCTTTTTCTCATTCAAGATGAGAGAGATCTGTGTCTAGTTTTTCAGATACTTGACTGAATTATATTCTCCCAATACTTTTAAGGAGAGGGAGGGGGGCGGGGTTCTTGGATAAAATGTATTGGGTTGGGGGGGGGGGTTTGTCTCCCTTTATTTGTTGGAGCTTTGGAGATGCAAAACCTTTCTCAGTTCTGGCAATGAAACGAGGGCTTCTGCATTTTATAAGACAGTGCTGAGACTTCATTACTGCTAATGAATATGGATAAATTTTCCTAGACCTGGAATCATCGCAGAACGTTGTTGTAATGTTTACTTCGACGCTGGCAATATCTGAGTGCCCAAAGACTAGGGACTCTGTCTCCCTTGTCTGACCATTTTTTTTAATTTTGCATCAAATATGTTATTTTCTTGAAAAAGTAAAACAATAATTAAAATGATTTTTCGACCAAATTAAAATTATTTCAGTCACAAGAATTATTCGAGAATTATAAAATTAAATCTCGTCATAGAGCATCTCTAAAAAGTAAATATATTATCATGCGTCTAAATTAATACATACAAGAAATTCAGGCATTTAATTTAATCAATTTAATTTTAGGACAATATCGGGAGGGAAAAATGGTTGCCGCCGTAAATCCTAAACCTTTCATCTCCTTTCCCTCGTTTCTCCGCCCTTTGTCGAGAGCGTCCTTTGGTTGCAGTGAAGATTTCGCTGCCCATTCTCGCTTCCACTCGTCCTCGCAAGGTCCACATTTTTCTTTGTACAACACTCGTTAACTTTGAGTCCCTAACTCTATCATTCTACTCGATGAGAATATATGTTTCCTGAGCAAACCAAATTTTAGAAAAGATGCCTTCAAAGGGAAAAAAGCATGTAAAGACTCAGTCGAAGCTATCCACTTCTGAAGTGGCCTCTCCTTGTACGCCATCACTGGCTCCTAACAGAGGTTCGGACGTGAGTGAAGAAGAACTGGTCCTCTTTTGTGAAGAAGCTTAAAAAATATTCCCGCCTTTCATTGGCAAATCTGCTTTTGTTGGCGATTTCAGCGCTGTGGAGCTTAAATCCAAGGGTTGTAAAATTTGGTTCTCAGTCTTCCATGCTTTCTTCTTCCCTTGCCCCTGGTTCCATGGTGTCGGAAATTTTTCCATTTGCTTGCACAATCACAGCAATAATTGCAGCTTCAATTTTCATCTCTATATATGTAAGTTGGAGATATATAATTGATGGATAAAAAAGGTTTCATAAAATTTGAATTTTATCTGCTGGTCGCACATAATATGACCCATGTTGATTATTGCAAAACACACTTTCTAGATATATTAGTATTAAAATGTATATTGAAACCAGATCACTACTATTGAGTAATGCCATTCTTGAATGCGTGACACCTAATAAGAATTCGTTTTTTTATGTGTTGGAATATGGGCCACCCTTGATGGATTAGGCCTAAGGTCATGGGTTAGGTCAAATGTGTAAACATGAACCCTAGTAGGAAGTTATAAGAGGGAGGAAGTGGTTCCCCAAAGGCGGGATACATAATGCACGGAGAAAACGGTTCTTCTCCATAACCTTTCCCTATCAGAGAATCTTCTCATCTCCTCTCCTCTTGCTTTCAGTGTTTTTGCTGTGTCTTGTGTTTGGATCTACCATTGTGATCCGAATTCCGCGTGGGTATTTGCAAATTCATAATTTGGCATCTCCAGGTACGCCCGAAATCCTTCAGTGGTATCAGAGCTATTAGGTTCCTGAGGCATTTCTCTTCCGCACAGATATAAACTATTGTTAGTTTAATCATGAAAATCTGAGTATATGATTAAAGCGTGTCCATTACTATGATCTTTTGCTTACCATGCATACTCTATGGCAATTACTCACTGTTCATGAATTTCCACAAGCATGTTTAATTGAGATATATGTGTATGTATATTTCTTACTTTCCTGTATAGCATGCCGTTTCATTTTTTGGTTCAGATTTCAAGCATGTCTGTGATTTGTGTGTATATATGGTTTGAAATTACATGCCTCTAAACTGAAACGATGAAAATGAAAAACGAAACGGGAAAACGAAACCCAATAACGGAGATCCAGATCTGGGTTCTCGGAATATGATGTCTCTAGGCTTAGAAAACATATCCATAGTGTATATCTCTTCAAGACAAGAACGTGGAGACCAAGAATGCGAAAAAGGGACATCGGACGACAGAGTGACGGGAGAAAAATGATTTACGAGTTCCATCATGTTTTTCAGAAAAGGAGAAAGGATTAAGCTCCAAAAGTGCTTCCATTGCGTAGGTCTCGTCGAAACGATGAAATGGACACCTAGAATGGGAAAAACAGAAGTCGGACGGCGAAGATATGACGGGAAAATACATCGGATGAACAGTAACGTTCAAAAATATGTAAGGGCTATTGGTAATGAATATAGCTTTGTGAGAGATTATATAGCACAGAAAGTGATTAATGTACAACACATATCGACCAAGAGTATGGTCGTAGATCCCCTAACTAAACCAATAGCTAGAGAAGTGTTTGAGAAACATGTAAGGGCTATTGGTATACGCAAAATGTAAAATTATAGACACTGTATATTGAATTCGTGATTAATTCATGTGTCTGTGTACAAGTATACAATGTCTAGTATATCGTACAGGTAGATGAGGTAGGCTCTCTCACATGAGCTACCGCCTTTAATACTTAGGAGCAGTATGCAAAGATGAGACACTTGTATTCACCAGTAAGGCAGCAGAAATGCTGATATGGTAGAGAAGAAATACAAATTATATCACATTGGCAACTGTGTAGCGTGTCGAGATGAGATCCAATGTATATACACGTAAAACATGGATCGAATCATGGGGACCCGCTCCCATGATGCCTGCTACCGGACAGCAAATTCTTCAATACTGACGTCATATAAAAATGAGACATAGAAGAATTTGGGTTTAGATGATGAGAACACCTAGATTAAAAGTATGTATGGTGTTGATAGTAAGTATTAAAACGATGTACGCTCTTATAGTATAAGAGAAACACCGTAGCATGTGATTCATACCATATGTGTTATAGAACCGCAAAAGGGAAGCAAATGAATGGATTCCTGCTTCGTTGCTGTGTGAGTCCCAATAAATTAATATTTCTACTTATTTCCTTTGACTTTAACATTATCATGGATGTATACTTCAATGACTGCTACCTTAACATACATTGTCACGTCCTTATCGCGTGTGGCAGTGAGAAATTGGTTGCTGTAGCCTTTGACCGATAAGAGAGAGAGGAGCGTCTGTTGTGCAACTTGGTTCTTAAAAAAAAGTTTGAAAGGCTGTTTTTGTAGGCGTGTGCAGTGGAGAAATGAGGAGTAGAGCAACCTTTAACTTTCAAAAGCTGATATTGGGTGTATAGAATTGTGGGGGAGGATTGAGTGAATTAAAAAAACAAAAGGAATGAAAGGGAGCATGCGGACACACTTGGGGGTATTATAAATACCCCCACATCAACCACTCAACACACACAAGTCCCATTATCCGCAGTAGTTGAGAGGAGAGCGTCCATCGGAGAGAGAGAAGGAGAGGAGCGTTAGAGAGGGAGAAGGCATTTGGAAGGGGTGTTTTCCAGTCTAAAGTCCTACTTTTGAGATTATTTAGGTAAGTAAAACGACTTATTTTCATTAAACTTCCTTCATGAAAGTTGTTCTAAATATTTTTCTCTTCCTAATGATAGTAATATTATATTGATTAGAGAATATTTTGGGATTTATATTTTCATATAGTTTACGTTTTATTTGTAGAAAACCATAAAATTGTAGATATATTTTTATAAATATGATCGTGATGTTAGATTTATTTTTCTGGTAGCTGGAATATTTTTTACGAATTTAGTGATTTTCAAAAAAAAAAGATATGATTTTTATACATTGATATTTTGACTGATTAGTTGATGAGTAAATGGTTAGATTAATATTAGCAAAGTTATTAGTCTTACAATTACAGGATTTAATATATATTCATGTATATATAGTTAAGTATATTTTTTAAAAAATATGTATATATAAATAAATAAAAATATATATACGTATTTGTGTATATATTTATCAGTATAGATATATAAATATATATATGTTTGGAATAAATTTTAATTCGTTTAAATAAATTGTTTAATAGAAAGTATTTAAATAAATTGTTTAAATAAAAAGTATTTATAGATATAAATTTCTGTGGGTACCTTTGTTTATTAAAAATTTGTTTAAATAATTTACTGGGATATTAAAGGTATTCTTGAGATTTCAATTAAATTAGATTTTTTAATAAATTAAGCGTTTCTAATTTAAAAACTATTATATATTTTAAATCCTAAATTTTAAATTAGAATTTTGGTATGAACATTATTATAATATTAAATAGATGAAATAATAATTTTAAGTCTTTTGAGCAATAATTTTTACCACCCAAATTAGTTGTAGACTAATGTGTAGAACGTTTATAGGGTCTTGGTGTTGTGAGGAGTTACCTGTGGTAATATTTTATTGCTTGATAAGAGGTAACCACTTTCCTCTCTTTGTGCCTGTTTGTAACATGTTTGTGAGTGATTTTTTTTTTTTTGGTGACACAGAGGGCCCAGCCCAGAAACAAAAGCTACACTCTCATATCCCTAACACGAGGAACACCTAACCTGTCCTCTTCAAGGATCTGAAGGACAGACACAGGCGGAGAGCTCCACACATACTTGCGGCACGGAAGATCTATACTCATAGAAGCAAGTTTATCCGCACAGGTATTTCCTTCCCTAAACACATGTTGAATTTTGACATTCCAATTTCTAGCTAAAATTCTTTCTAATCTTTCCTGAAGGTGGGAGT
>JANTPZ010016412.1:0-11013 GCA_025593235.1 Vachellia pachyceras | reverse complement strand
TCTTCAGCTTCATGACGTCTACGACCCAAATAAGGTTAGTGTATAGCCTTAATATTAGAAAGGCTAACGAATAGTTGCACATTGATCCTTGATGTTGTATCCTTTTTTCCAATCGTTTTCAACAGATAAATGTCAAGATTAAAATTGTTTCTGGATCACCTTGTGGAGCAGTGGCTGCAAAGGCAAAGAAATCCCATGTCAGTTGGGTCATATTAGACAAGTAATAGCCTATTTTAACTATGAAACTTCAATGATGAAATCTTGGGTTTCAGGTTTATTATTTTGTTTATCTGTGCTTATAATTGCATTTGTATTGTATGTATTTTGTTGTTGCTTCCCTTGCAGACATCTCAAAAATGAAGAAAAGCGGTGCATGGAAGAGCTACAATGCAACATTGTGGTTATGAAACATTCCCAACCAAAAGTACTCAGTTTGAATTTGGTTGGCACGCGCAAAAAGGATCCTGAAGAAGTAGGCCAAGTACCTTCTGGGAAAGATGAGATGCATGGAAAGCAAACCAAAAAGAAGAATGATTGTTTGAATTCCATTAAAGGACCAGTTGTTACTCCAATTAGCAGCCCAGAGTTGGGGACACCATTCACGGCAACTGAAGCAGGTACTTCCTCAGTTTCAAGCTCCGATTTAGGAACATCACCATATTTCATCGCAGAGACAAATGGTGAGTTGAAGAAAGAGGAAACGATCAAGGAGAATCAAGAACTTGATGATACTAATTCGGACACAGAAAGTGAAAGTCTGTCCACATCCTCAGCAAGTCTGAGATTCCAGCCATGGATCAAAGAATTATTTCATCATCAACAAACATGTCAGCGCACAAGACCAGAGAGACCACATGAGAAGCCTCACTCATCTACAACCAGGGCTTTGCTAGAAAAGTTCTCGAAGCTTGATAGAGAAGCTGGAATTGATATCTCAACCAGATGGACAAATGAGCTGGATTTCAGTGGAAATGTGAGAGAAACAATGGCATTATCCAGAAATGCCCCTCCTGGACCCCCTCCATTATGTTCAATATGTCAACACAAGGCACCTGTTTTCGGAAAGCCTCCAAAGTGGTTTAGCTATGCTGAATTGGAGCTTGCAACTGGCGGATTTTCCCAAGCCAATTTCTTGGCAGAAGGAGGATTTGGATCTGTACATAGAGGGATTCTTCCAGATGGACAAGTCATTGCCGTCAAGCAACATAAATTGGCCAGTTCTCAGGGTGATCTTGAATTTTGCTCGGAGGTTGAAGTCCTAAGCTGTGCTCAGCATCGAAATGTTGTGATGCTAATTGGGTTCTGTATAGAGGATAAGAGAAGGCTGCTGGTTTATGAGTATATATGCAATGGATCACTAGATTCTCATTTATATGGTATTTTCTTATGCTTATGCACTAAATGTTGTCTGTACTGAAAAATTGTGTTTTTTGCTCGTAAGTTATTCAACCCATAAGCTTTGTTAGGCCTTGGATGAAGGAGAATTTTCTTTTTCTTAAAAGATAAAATCATGCTGAATAGGTAAATATCATGATCTTTAGGTTGAACACTCCCTCTCTTTTTCCTTTTTGTTATTTCAGGGCGACAGCAAAAGCCATTAGAATGGTCAGCAAGACAGAAAATTGCAGTTGGAGCTGCCCGAGGGTTGCGATATCTCCATGAAGAGTGTAGAGTCGGTTGCATTATCCACCGTGATATGCGGCCAAACAACATCCTCATCACCCATGATTTTGAACCATTGGTAGAGTATACATTACCTCCATGCTCCATTTACATAAGTTAGTCTTGTATTTTTACAAAAGAAAGTCGGCATAAACAGTATTTTCATCCCTGCCTAAAGTTATTTTTCTTCTAAATCTTCATTTATCAGATAGTTTTAGAATCTTTAATATCTAAGAATTCACTTTAGAACAAATATCATGGGATTTCAGTGTTTCTTATACATTATGTGCCTTGATGTATAAACCCGAACATGATTGTTTTGTCATTAATTCTAATAGGTTGGTGACTTTGGACTAGCGAGGTGGCAGCCTGACGGAGACATGGCTGTTGAAACTAGAGTAATTGGAACATTTGGGTCAGTGTTGCTTTATGATTAATTAGCACGATGTTCTTGTCTGTAATATTCAATTAGTTTGTTTAAATGTTTTAATGCTTATTTTGGTTATATAGGTATTTGGCTCCAGAATATGCTCAAAGTGGACAAATTACTGAAAAAGCCGATGTTTATTCTTTTGGAGTGGTATTAGTGGAACTTGTTACAGGACGAAAAGCCGTTGATCTCACTCGACCCAAGGGACAGCAGTGTCTCACTGAGTGGGTAAGTTAAAGGATCACTAATATTATGACCTCCTGAATGGCTTGTATGGACATCCTAGCGAGATCGCAAGTGTTCTTTTTTAATTTTCTTGATTCGTCTTAGCCTTGAGTAATTCTGAAAAATTGGATGTCAAACAGGCACGACCACTGTTGGAAGAATATGCCATAGAGGAACTAATTGATCCAAGGCTGCAAAATCGATATTCAAGACAGGAGGTCAATTGCATGCTGCATGCTGCATCATTATGCATTCGCCGAGATCCTCATTTTAGACCGCGCATGTCACAGGTAAGGAGATCTTTATGAATAGATCTATGATCAGACTTGGATTCAAAAGTTTACATTTATATATTATTTAGAAGTATATAATCTAACATTGGAAGATAATTATTTAGAGTCAATAAGACAAGAATGAACATAACCCAAAAAGGAAGGTAAATGATCCCAAAGAGATCAAAGGCTTGTATATTAACTCCTTGGGTATATACAATCCACCTTGTCTCATTTCTTTAATAGGCAGTGCGACATTGCTCCTTTTTTAATACTTCTGGAGTGATATTGAATTAAAAAATAACTTGTGGATACTCAGTTTTTTCGTGAATGCTTCTAGGGCTAAAAAATTTGATATCATGAGCGCCTAAATGTTTTGTTATTTGGATATGTTGCTCTACTCTGACATGTCTCTCACCATCTTCATTTTATTGTCCTAACCACACTGGCATACTTCTGCTTCTTTATTTTTAGGTTCTCCGAATACTGGAGGGTGACATGATCATGGAAACAGATTACATTTCACGCTCTGGCTATGATATTGTGGGAAATCGAAGCGGTCGAATCTGGGCAGGACAGCACCATTACAGTGGTCCATTGTTAGAAGAAGAGTCTCTGGAATCGTTCAGTGGGAAGCTGTCCCTTGAGAAGTACAGGACCTCCTCCCATTGGAAAAGGGACAAGGTTAGGAGGGCTACACATCAAGATATGTAAAGTGGTTCCCTAATCACATTTGAGTGTGGTCTCTCTATCTCGATGGGCCCTACACTCTTTTGTAGTTTATTTTTCTGTTTCAATGTATGGATTGCCATCATTTTTTTTTCCGCATCTGTATAGTAGAGAAAATTAAAGTAGGATATATATATATATATATAAATCTTTTGGTTTTGCTTGTGTTTTTTTCTAATTCTTTCATGAAATTTATCTTGGGACTAAATGGCCTTTGATCAGACCTGACTCTTGAAAGCTACTTATGGTATTGAAATGTCCAAATAGCATCTTGTAATGAGCTTCATATCTGTGCGTGTCAGTGGAGTCAATGTATGTGCATGCAGGCACCGAGAAGAAAACAAAGCTTGAGGTGGGACAGGTCATCTGAATTAGCAGACAAAGGGACAATGATAATGTGAAAATCACAGCTACTTTAATGAAGAGGGTGAAAATCCAGAGATGTCAATTTTGGAGGATTCAAGTTTTGAAACATGTAATAAAACAAAACAATCTTGGTTGGCTGATGATGACAAGCCTGAGAGGGTTTCAGAGTTTGTGGGATTATGAAGCAAGTCAGTTATGTTGTTTCTGTGCCTTAAGCGGAACCTGTTCTAAGGAACCGACCCTACACGGCATCCTGCAGTGATTCTGATTATTATGAAAAGTTTCATTGAAAATTTTATTGCTGAGATCTACCTCATAAATTTTTATATAGAAAAAGCATTGCTAATCTATAAATTTATATGCATAGAATACAGATACTTAGATTCAAATGTTACTCACCAATAAAATTTTTAATGGGAGAATTTTCCTCCAATTTCCCTTTACTTCTACTACATAGAACAGATGAACATCAACAAAATCTTTACAAAAAAATATATTTTTTCTTCTTTTTTTGGATTAAACAATAAAATCAAAATTACTATTATATTGAGTAAATTTTCTTTCCCTCCTCCTTTTCATCAAGAGGCGGAGATTGATAAAGGATAGGATAGCAACTCTTTTAAGGTAATAAACTTCAGTTAAAATTAAAAAAGTAAATTTTCTCTTCCAACTTCCAAGTCCAAGGCTTGCCTCACGACCAAACAGCCTCCACACATACTGGATTTTTAATTTTATGCTCTCAATAAAAATCATTTGGTATATGAAATAAAATAATAACACAAAATAATAGTTTTGCCTATGGAATATTTCCATTCGTCTTAAAATTTAAATATAACTTATTATTAAATTATATGTATATTGATTTAATTATACATATTAATATGTATAATTAAATCATTATACATATAATTTAATAAATATTATAAATTTTATAGAAGCAATATGTTTCTGACGAAGTTATCAAGTGTTTATGATAATTTTGTTATAACTATAAGCTTCATTCCAAATAGTGTGTCTTAAAAAAGTTTTGGTCTGAAAAGTTTACAGATGAGAATATTTTAGTCTGAAAAGTTTAGGCTCCATGAAATCCATTTGATTTCCATAGGTCCTACCATGGAATTGAGTTAGCACATTTTAATGGAAATCAATTCCACATATCCCATTCATGCAAACCAAACATACATATAACATAGAATTTAATTTCATTTCCAATTCCTACCAAACAGGCCAATTGAATCGAACGCAAGCTCTCTTGAACGGACGCATCAAGGAACACAGTGGATAGATATACATAACGGATGAGAAGTTTCTTCATTAGTTGCTCAATAAACATTCTCCAGTAACATCCACCCCAAAAATATTTCAGACATATACACTTCTTCAAACTTACATAGCCCCCCCCCCCCCCTTAAGAATCTCAAATATAAGAAACAATACAGTGGACTCAATGATGACCTTCTCAACAAAAACTCTGATAATTAAAAAGGGGGGGGGAAGGTTTTCTCCGTGATCGCCTAACGCTTCCTCATTTTGGATCTTGCATATCTAGAAAGCAACAGACGGAGGAAGAAGAAATGGGGGAAGTGTCAGAAAGATATCAAATCTCAACAAAGAAAATAAAAATTGATTTGAAATATAGGGTTAGAAGTTGATACTCTGTGCATGCCACCCCGATCTGATGATGACAATGAACTTCCCTGAAGCCCCTCCATGGCTTTAGTAGCTTGCTCAACTTCCTGGTCTAGGAAGCTAAGGTTCAGAAGATAATCATCTATAACATTACTAGTATTGGGAAGAAAATAATAGTCAATGGCAAAGGTTCTAATTTATCTCTTTCCATTTTCATAAAGGTCAGCTTCTATTGTGAATCTAAGCTGACTTTTATGAACAGAAATTTAGAGACCAAATCAAACAAATAAAAGTTATTATATAGTGAACATTTTAAAGATGGAGAGCAATAATTTCACATAGCTCAGCACTACTAATGCCTTATACACTTTAACATTTGGAACCTTCCGAGCTACATCAAAGGAACCTATTAGCTGATTCTGATCAGTGTTCAACTCTAGGAATAAGCATGTTACCTTTTTTCTTTGTATGATAACCCATAATAATGGATGAGGGTTGAAAGCCAAATGATTTCTTATTCTTAAATCCTGATTAATAGTCATTTATTCATGTCAGTTGAGAAAATACAAGCAGCGATTGAATATCCAGATTCTAGACCCATTTTCTCTCCCAAACTGAAACTGAAACTGGAAAAATAATTTATTTTTCCATAAATATATTCTAAATTGATGTCATGACTCATAACTTTAGAGGACATTGTCATTAATGTTATGTTATGTTATACCATCAGCTCCAACTTAAAATAGAGAATCACACAGGTCATGTTCGGTCCCAAGTGAAAATAATTATGCGACTCACCGCCTCTCCTCCATAAGGTTATATAATTTTACAAAATAGCCTATTAAATAAAAAAAATCCCACTATTCCCTGAAAGAACCAATAGTTACCTTGAAATCAGCAAAAGCAACTGACATTCCTCCTCTGGAACGCATTTTTACCATGTTGAATCCAGGATACCTGGAACATTGGACAAGTTTTTTCTTAATCACAAATCAAGATCCATTTTAATAACAAAGACGGAGAAGTCTCCCTGTTTAACAAACAAATAAGAGAGAAGCATCTCACACAGAAAAAGTTTGCTTCAATTCACTTTCAGTGCAATTTGGACCTAGATTTGCTATGAAAAGAGTGGAACGTGGTCCTCCATCGGCACCCTTTTCTTGCTGCTCCTGTGGATCTCAAGCCAAAAATTTAGAAAGTCCTCCTCTAGGAGGAGAAACCTCTTTCGCTAAACACAATTTCATTGGGTATATATTTATGTCCAGGATGAAGCGCAGAAAGCATAAATTCTTTGCGCTCATTTCCCAGGGACAGAGACATGGGATGGGTCACACAAATCTATATTCGGTAAGCAGGTGAGGCTCATTGTATTGCAGGTATTCACTTACGTTAACATTTGCAGCATCATCAGAATTAATTGCAGTCTCACCACTGCACACGGGCAGAGAATATAAATGATTTAGTGATCCACAACAGAATACTAGTCATCGTGTCTTTATGCTAACAAGTTGAGAAACTAAAAATTTTGGATATTTCATGGTGAAAATTTCTTGACTGTACTCTTACCTTTTCATTGAAGCAACATCACCATGGTTGCTGTGATTCCCAAGTGGTTCTTCAGATTAAATATTACCTGCATAAACAGGAGAGCAAAAATGTGAAGTTAGATGCAAGAAAAGCATCGCCCACGCTAAATATGATTGAGAAAAAAAACATAAAGGAATGTATTGAAGTTTTAGGTGGATTGCAAAATACTCATTCCATCAAACAGGAGCGACCTAGATGATAGCCATGCAGAATATAAGATATCAAATGTGTCTTGAATTTATATTTAATGCAGTTTTACTGTCATCACTTGATGACGCCTGAGCATCAGCCTCCCCTTGAGATCTTTTATCAATAACAGCATATGCTCCACCTCCTGTGCAATGTAAGAGTTGGATAACCATTGGGGAAAAGTGATAAAGAAGCTGACTTTCCATAAGTCATCAAATAAATACATATAGCACAAGAGCAGTGGTAAAATTTTGAAACGATCATGTATCTAGATGTCCATCTTAGTTTGATAAAATTGAATATTTCAGTCATCTTCCAAAAATATATAACTGGTTTACGCTTTCTCCTTGAGTTTGACCTGGCAAGCTCTATATGTAGAACAGACCCAGCTTGAGGATCAAATTTGATACCCTAATGACCATCAACAAAATAAGCAATTAGATGTAAAAACAAATTCCAAAGATTCTAAATTCTTATCAATAAAAGTTAATAATTTCTTTGCTAGATTCTATGCTAGAGCACTAAATAAGAAAAATGAGTTATAAACCCGTGCAGGCATTTAAACATGATGAAAGTGTGACCTTGACTATTATTATTCTACCAGTCAAATTAGAGGCAATTGTCACAAGTCAATTGTCCAAGTATTGCTGTATTCCATGAAAGAGTAGTGCATAGCACTTTGAAGGAAGGTAAGCAGAGCTTATAATTAATGTACTAGTAAAAATAAGCTTTTCTTTTGCATGGATAGGTATATCAATACCCACCAGAACATCCCTTTTAGATTGGTTGGCCACTGAATTGACATGTGTCCAATCAATACAAGGTTTATGTATTTTGCTACCTCCACACAAAAAGAGGTAAAATTTCCATTAAGCTAAATCTAAAGGCAAGAACTCTAAAAGAAATAAATAAATTCATAGAAATCAGCCTGCAGTAATACTTGTAGTTGAACTTTACATCCTAATGTCATGATTTTTCATTGTCAGGAGTTAGGAAGCCTACAAATTTTTTTTAAAAAAGGAGAAGAATAAAAGGGATCCAATAGATGCTTACATTCAATGCATGCAATACCGCCACTGCTGATTGATGATTGAAAAAGGTAGCAAATGCTACAACCTGCGAATATTAATAGGTACCAAACATGAGCCAATAAAGATAGATGATAGAGGATATAGGCAATTTAAAAATCATGCCACTGATCATATAGAGGATACAGGCCTCCACTCACAAGGTATTCTTATGAAAAGAAAAACTCTTACATCGATTTTGCTTCTCAATTAATAACGTGATCTAAGAAAGATAGATTACCAACATATCTTACTCCAAAAAATGAACCCCAAAAAAGCTTGGTTCCTTTAATTTGGAAACAGGGAAAAGTCAAAAACCACCACTATTGTTTGAATGGTCAGAAAAGGGTCCCCAAGGAATAAACCTTCTATCTACTGGACACAGAAGAAGCAATGTCAGCTCGACTAAGGCCCATCCGTGTTAATTTCAGGCAACTCAAAAGCTTGACGCAGAATTCTCGTTTCATTAACTCTTATAAAGACCGTCTGCTATCTCCCAAAATACCGAAATGAACAGAGAAAACAAGAATTTTTAGGTAGATTGAACTAGCAAAATGCTCTACAGAACGAAACAGACCCAGCAAGCATCTAAGGAGAAAAATAAGATAGAGAACGAACCTGGTTGCCACGGCCAGTGTACTTGAGCTGACAAGAGTCGAAGCCGGGACGACGCCGGAAGAAGTTATGAATCTCACGCGCCTTTACGTCGTCAGGGAGGCCTGATACGAAGAGTGTGTTGATGTGGCTCCGGTCATCTGGTTGTTGGAGATAATAAGAATCGAAATCTAACGACTGCTGAGCCATCCACGGAATATACTGTTGGCGCTTTAACCGAATTAAACGGATCAAGGTGAATGGGAGCGGGACGGCCGGCGATGTCAATGGCAATCGTCGGTGAAGCACCTTAGAGCATGATTGGAAGGTCGAATAAGTGACATGAGATGTCCTCAGAAGACTATCTCAGTGAAGAGTGGGTCCGTGGGCCCAACAGGGGGAAATATAGTTTGGTTAAATTACACATTTTAACTCCTATCTTTAATTAAATTTTGCTTAAGTCCCTACATGGTGTATATTTCCCTGCCATCTTCTTCGTTATAGCACCAGAATTTTATCATGAAGATCAAATCCTTAAGTCTCATGTTGGCAACCAAAAAAAGAAAATATTGAGGGCTCATCGCCTTTTTTTATGCATAGTTGGAGGAAAGCTACAGGCTTAGTGAAAATAAAACTTGAGAAAAATATAATTGGTTAATTTATCCAACTTACTACTACTATAGCAAATTTTGTGCTTATTTGGAAGGACTTCAAAATCACATTTCACACAAGTTGAAATAAAATTCCTCTCATATATATATCTCGATTTGTGTAAAATTATTCTCCCAACAGACTCTCAAGCACACACACTTCAATTAGTAGTATTTGAATTGGTAATCTAATGAATGATGTTGACTAAGAAGATGTAATGTAAAATTACTCCCCCAACGGACCCAACATCGTGCTCTGATATTAATTTGTGTGGAAACCAACTTGAAGTGTTGAATTGCACCCACTAAACAGCATTGTTCATGAGGTGTATCAAAAAAATGCAGCTTGCAGTGAAATAGTACGAGGCCACAATAGTTCAATGTTGGATGGTTTCATATTCAACATCGACATGAGAACGAGGCTTCATGCAAAACTTTGGGGGTATTCTTTTAGGATAAAGCTGATGAGTATTGGATGGAGTGAGGAATAGCTGGAAGGCAAACTTCTTGAAAAAATCAGTAGAAGACTTGATCAAGATTAAGATGTAAGGATCAAGTGGTGTAACAAAAAATTTACAAGGTAGACGAGTGGAAAATTTACCATCAGTTTTAAATAGAATGGTTAATGAATAAAAGATTCCAAAGATTGGCAAAATTACCATCTGGTCCCAACAGTAGATGGTCCGGTTGTCCTTAACAATCTTACCGACCGTCATTAACAATCTGATTGGCTACAGTTGGGACCTGATGGTAATTTTGTTAATTTTTGAGATCTTTTATTCATTAATTCCTTTATTTGGGATCTAGTGGTAAATTTTCCAATAAGTTTCTTTAGTTCACCTCTTAATTTCATTTTAAAAATTCTCAAGTATGATATAGTAGTATAGATAATTTATAGTTTTGTTGTCCTAAAAAAAGAAAAAAATAAAGAAAGGGGCTAGCCTTTATAAATCAAGATTCAAATTTTTGTTAGAAGATATGTTTATATTTAGTGTTCAACAATACCTGGAACATTATTGCTTTATGTAAAAGTTAAGAAGATAAATAAGCTTTAAAAAAAGTTATTGTGGGCTAAAGACCAGCGAGATCCCCTGGCCCAATGTAAACTGATCACGAGATCCAAAGAAGAGTCCACATGATTCATCGACCCACAACACTTGCAAACAATATTTTTAAAAATTTATTTTTTTATAGCACTTGAAAAACATAGCACCACTCTTAACATAATTCCAAGGTACAGGAAATCGGACCGGTGACTGAACCGGATAAGGCAATGGATTAAAGGTCAGTGGGTCAGACCGAAGTCAAACCGGGGATCAGACCGGTCAGGAATAAAAAATTAAAAAAATAAATTTTATCACACATTGACACAATCAAACTATTCAAAATTGAAAATTCTAAAAACTAAGTAGTAAATTCTATTATTAATAAAGTAACAATTACTAAACTAATCATATACTTGTACGTTATATTTTCTCGGACATTATTTATAATTCTGAAATATTCATCCTAAAAAAATATCAAAATATATATGATAAGGGGTTCTATTTTTTTATTTTTTAACCTTTAAATTTGAAATTTTAAAATAATTCATCATTTTTAAAACTAATTAA
>JANTPZ010016409.1:0-12631 GCA_025593235.1 Vachellia pachyceras | reverse complement strand
AGAACAATAATCAATGAGTTCATACTAGAGAACCAGTGAAATTGATCGTCAGCCCTTAGCAGATAGGTATCCCAATGCGAAGCCCACTTCACGTCACTCGCCTGGAATTCAACATCATATGTGAATATAATTTCCTTGTTGTTTTCGACTTCTTGAGGAGTGTTGCAGTTTACAACTGTGCGTTTAGTGTGAGGATGACAAGTTGTCAAACGGGTCTTCTTCTCATCCCATTTTCCATAGGAAAGAAGCCAGAATACAAATGTAAGGTCCGGAGATTCGTAGGTCCTATACTCCGAATTATCAATTTCAGCTCCAGTTGTATGACGGACCTTCGGCGATAGAACACGAGCAGATCCGTCAAGGAATCCTCTGAGTCGTTGTTGCTTTATCATTAGGTAGCTGGCCTCGTCAAGTTCAACGGAGATTGTCTTGATCGTAAAGTTTGCATTCGGTGTTGCAGGCAAGTCCAATGGAGTCGTACCGGACAAGTTCGAACTAGTTGACATCATTGTTGATGGGAAGTTGTAATTCCATATTTCTTTTTGCTCGCGCTGATGTGAATTGCAGCGAACAGTGATCGTCACGGTCTTCCCAGGTGCAGCAAAAACCACCTTAGCTGGCGGAGGAAATTGCTGAGCGATCACCGGAGCAAGATTGGAAGTGCTAGGCGGAGGAATGGAAACAACAGGAGTAGCTTCGACAGTAGGGTCAAAAGAGGCGGATGTGGCTGCTTTGGCTTTGACTTCAGTAACTTCATCTGCCGTCTTCGACAACAGCCCACTGGGAGCAATTGCTGATGGTACAAAATTCCTAATGGTCTTGGTGAGGTTCTGCAGGCAGCTTTCAATGCTGCTCATGGTCTGCTTGATATCACAAATGTCAGCGGTGTGTTGTTCCAGTTAAACTCGAGTAGCTTCGGTAGCGACGGCGTAAGCATCTAAACGGCGTTCGATGTCATTGATTCTGTCGGTGGATCGTGCCTCCGGCGCCATTGCCAGAGGCTGGCTCTGATACCATTTGGTACAGAGTTCCGAAGGAGATAGAGAGAAATGCGAAAGTGAGACAGTCATTCTTTATTCCATAGCAATGTATTCGTGTACATCAGTATATATTCTGTTCAGTTGTGTATCTAACGAGGGCAACAAATTCGGTTACTTCCAAACAGATTACTATTGCACTTACAACTCATATCTAACTAACAACCTAACAGAAAACATCATTACACAAATGACACGTAACAATTCTTCTGTTCGCTTATCTTGGCCAATTCAAGCCGATGCAACGTTGTTTGGATGTTGGGCTGATCCCCATCCTCTTCAGCCGCTGGGAGATTTATATTCAGGTTCTCTGAGTCTTCGTTCAAATTAAATGTCCAGCCGACGAAAGCAAGCCGAACCCAGCAAGACCCGAAGCTACTTCATCAAAAAGGCAATTGAGTTATTCTGAAGCCGTCGATGAAGTTGGATTGGGCTGGTGAACTAGTCAAGACAGTGCATGAGATCGAATTCCCTGATTTTTTCCTTCATTTTTTTCCAATGATAGCGGTAATTATGTTTTTTTTTTAAAAACTAAGATCTTGACTTAAATTCTAATCAAGAACTATGATATATCCTTTATTTTTATAAGTTTCTGAGTCTTCACATACCATTTTACTCTGTTGAATTGCGGAATAAATGACAGTAATTTTTCATCTTTGGATGGTATAAAACATATAGGTTGGCTTTAATCAAAACAACAAATAATTTCAGCTTAATTTTTCCTTTTTCTTGTCATCAGTTGTCCCAAGCGTGGGGCGAGTTTACAATTGAGAGCTAGGAGCATCTAGGAAAGAAGTAAGAAATTAATTAAATAAACTAACGTTTCATTATTAATTCTCTAAACTTTTGACAGCGGAAGACCAAAAGGAGTTGGCGCATGCATGATGTCTCTTTGATTCATTAATGTACATAGCTATCTACTTTTTGTTTCGTTAATTCGAAGACTTTTAATTAATGAACTGAGTGGACACAGATGCATTAAAAAAAAGATAAGGATGAAGATTACTACTCGACCAAAATAATAATCTACTTTTAGTAGGCCTGCCACATCTCTCATGCATTATTCCAACTACCATTCTCATTACTCTCTAAGTCTATCATATATGTTTGTACGATTAGACATATAGTATTCACTCAACTAATGAGAGGGAATGTTTGTGTGGTTCCGGGTACATTGAAAAGTCTCATCTTTTCTTGAGATAATATAGGCCATATATTCCTGACCCACAATTTGGACCCAGGCACTAATTGTTTTTGGTCATTATCAATCATGTGTGTGTATGCGCGTGCATACAAAAATATTTACGCAAATGATTCAGGTGAATGGAAGAGAAATGTGACGATAGCTCCGATCGGAAGATTAAATAATTTAACGATTTATATTGGTAATATGTGATAATGATTTTCATTATAAAGTTGATATTAAGCACATGATTCAGGCCCACTTCTCATTCGATCAAATAATTTTGGTTGCCAGTCAGATAGTTATCAGTAAGCCCTCCCCTAATATCTGGAATATCACGCTTTGCTGCAATTTATCCATCGCCTAAAAAAAATGTACGAAAATCCCCAATTTGTGATGGGAACATACAATAGCAAGCATTGATTGTGAATGTAAAAAATATTGATAGTTTTTTATTTGGCCTGAAATGTAGATGTGAAAATACCTGTGTTCAAATTTACAAAGTTGGCGGTTGAAGATAGAGGGGAGGGTTCAAACTAGAAAAAACAAAATAGAAAGTTAATTAAGATAACTTCAGGATGAATTCTGGATCGATGTGTGCTTCTATAACTGTAATATGTGACATAATAAAATGTTGTGTACATGTATAGGTCAAATAAATTTCAACATCTATGATATTCACAACCAAAACTTACTAATGTAGGCTTGTGTGACGGATTAGGGATTGTTTCAACTCTTTTCATATTAATGAGCAAAATCATTTCATAGGATGTCCGGTACTTTTGCAACTCTTAGAATTTTTACACTTTGAATGTTTATATTATTGTTTCAAAATATGCAGAGAGCGGAGATATATATTATTAGAGCCACAGAACCAGGAAGGATATGGGTGGGTCTTGCATGCATGGATGGATGGATGGATGTATGTATGTATGTATGTATGGATGGATGGATGGATGATAAGTATAAGAAGGTTTGAAAAGATAGAAAAGGGGGACAGAAGACAAAAAATAATGAAGGAAGAATGTATGTATGTATGTTGCTAGGTTTTGTTTCTACTAAATATTCCTTGGCAATCATCTCCTTCTCTTTAGCAGTTTGTATTGCCCTCTGATTAGTATCTTCAATGATGATATAGGTGATCAAATCTGACAGAGAAAATTGTTTTTGTTTGTGTTTAAGTTGTTGATTGTAATTTCTCCATGATTCTGGTAATTTTTCAATCAAAACTCTAGCAACAAACTCATCAAACAGATTGATCTTTTCAGCTCTTAGTTCCTCCAGCAATTTGTGGTACTCATTTATCTGTAGTTCTATATTTTTGTCATCCATCATCTCCCACTTATAGAAGTTTGTAATGACAGTTTTGTTTCCCACCATCCTCTACGATGTACTAGAGAACCAGAGACAGATCTTGTTTGCCTCTTTATAAATGCTATAGACATCGAACAAATCGTTAGATAAGGTATTGATTAAGGTATGCTTGCATACCTTATTAGCATAAGTCCAAACATCCTTCTGAGCTTGATCAGTGTTCAGGGAAGGTTCAGACTAAGTTAAAGCATTAACAATGCCATGCATATCCAGAAGAGTGTAGACATGTTCCTGCCACCTCCTAAAATTTTTGCCGTCAAACACCTCAATTTTTGAATTATCAGGAAAAGGATGGGGAAGAGGAATAGTTGTTGGTATAGAAATATGATGGGCATGATCATTCTCTCCACCATCAGTATTGTGACTGTTTGAGTTGGGGTCGACACTAGTGACAACCATGGCATGAATGACTCTTAAGATTGTTGACATCAGTACGAGTTGAAGAACGAATGATCTGATTCGCATCAAAGGACACTATCTTTAAGAGTTATTCCCTTGCAACCGGTAAAGACGAAATGATACCCTCCAGGATTAAACGGATCCCTCCTGCAGTAACAGGATAATAGAATTGGTGGAAGAAAGCAAGAATTCAAGAAGAAAGGTGACATGAGAGAGAGAAAGAGAGGAATTTTTCATGTGTGTGATGAGTTCAATGGGTACTCCATTTGTAAACACGGACTAGAGGAGGAAGAGGCGCAAGACACATCAGAGAACCCAGACACACCATAACACCAATGATACCATTAGGAACGGTCAATTTTCAGAAAGAAAGGCCAAACACTCTTTTAACTCGCGCACAGGGGCAAATCACTGGATTTCAACTTAATTTCCCACTGGTGGTCCGTTTGTCATGTGCACTAGCCCACCATTCCTTTTAGCCCATTTTACTAAGCCAGAAAACAACTTGATATATATGGACTTGAATTCTCATTCTCTCAAGCAATATGAGACTTGTTTCTCTTGACATGCACACATAAGACACATTTTTACAACATACTCAACCAGAAAGCAATTAAGAATCGGAAAAAAGACTCCAGCTTTATCTTCTTATTGTGAACGAATAACCTCTCCCAGGTACTTTGACGGTCGAATGTATTATGTAATCACATAATCTCCAACATGTGGAAATGAGAAATTTTGAGCTCACATTTCTATTAAGTGGGTATGATTCTATTGGTGAATCATATTTTAAGAGTTTATTATTGATAAATCTCTATTTTATATGAAATAAATTTACCTAATATTGATCATTTGGTACATTATTTGAGCTTAATTATATGAATTAACTGCTAATTTGGGATCCATTATCACTCCTTAAATCCCTTAAATGTCTATCATTTTAATTACATAATACTACATCATATTTAGACTTAATGTGCAATACATTTTGGAATTAAATGCAGAAGAGAAAACGCTGCGTCTTGGGAATTTCTTGGAGAACCAGAAATGAGAAACTAAAAGGGAATAAACTAACAAAAACTGAATGTGGTTGAAGAAGAACTAGAAAAATACAACTGGCACCAACTTCACACACATACTCTTTCTTCTCCAAATTCATCTCACCTCTTGCCAAAACACGTGTTCTTTTATTTCCTTATTATTAATGCTCTTTTTTACACCACCACCACAGATTACACACACCACACTCCCACTTTTTCCATTACTTCTTCTATCACGTTTTTCACCCTTCCATCAATTCTCTTTTGCGTCTCACTCTCCACTTCGAGATCTTGTCCTCTCCCCTCAGCACTGACTTCGACTCTCTTCCTCCTTCTCTCGCACTTGATATCCATCATCTTCGGTCCATTATGGCTGTTTGTAGAATCATGAAGACCGTCATTGTTGCTGCGACCTTCAGCGTGTCTGGCTAGAGTCTTCCGCTTTCCTAAGAGCTATGGCTGAGCCAGAACCTTGTTTACAGGGAGTTCATCAAGCCTCCATTCTCCTCCTTAAATCTCTATTGATTTGTATTGGAATTTTAAATGCTTGATATTGTAGAGTTTTCCTTTCGGTAATGGTTAGTATTAATCAATATTACTTGGAAGTGGCTGACTTCTATCTCTATTGAATCCATTCATTACCGATCTTATTGTTGCAATATGAGGTGTTTAGAGTGAGCCTAGATTAATTGAAGGGAATGAGGGCAGATTCATAACTCCTGGGAAGTGTGACACCTCACTTTTATCTCATTACCTTCATTAGAGACTACTATTGAACCCTTCTATTACTTTCCTCAACTTGAAATGGGCCAAAGAAATGAAATTCCAAATTAGCCAAAAGTTACTATTCATTTGGTAAAATTTCAGATTTTTGGGCCAACTTTGAAAATTTATAACTGATTCTTGAAAATTTGAAATTGAGTGGTTCAAGTCTCTAAATGAAGCTTATGAGATTCTCTACAAGGAAAAAATACCAGCTTGTCCAATTTATTTCCCTATTAGTATAGTTTAATACGTGAATATATAATGGTCATGTGGTAATTTTTCATTCTTTTATAGTTTTCTTTCAACTTTGGAAAGCTATAATTCAATGACCTTAAACTCATTTTAAAGTTTACAATATGAAATGTTTCTGGAAAATTTGAAGTTAAATTGGACTTCGTTTACTATTTTTCCCTGCAGCTTCAAGTTGGGGTCTTAGCAAGGGTGTTGAACCCATTATGTATCCTTAACTTATTCCAATTTTATACATTCACTCAACATCATTTCTTGACATGCTTAGTATATTTACACATGATTGATCATCTATCCAAATTCAATCGGAAAAGAAAGACATTGGTTTTGCACGTTCTTCAAAATCAATCGTCCATGTAAAACTGAGTCCCAGTGTAGCCCTAATTCGTAATAGAGGAGAAAGAAATGAAAAGGGGAATTCAGTGCATCAATCTTGAGGAAAACCACAGAATCCTTATAGTGCATCATACAATAAGAAGTACATAAGCATGAATACTAATCATGGTTTAGTTTTCCTGCAACAGATTGTTGAGAAGAAAAAAATGGCCAAGCTTTTCAATTGCAGGTCGCTACAGAAGAGACAGGGAGGATTCGGAGGCAGCGCAAGGAATTTTATTTCTTGGACTCGAATATCGGGCCTTCAAATGCTGGAATCTTGAAGAGAAGCCTAATTGTTAGCCAATGTACAGTATCATCTAATTAACTAGATTTTAGAGAGATTAAACTTCAATTGTTAACATTAAAAATTTAACAACGTTACCTGAATTTAATCAAACAAATCACAGTCAACTGTCCAACACAGCATATTTGACAAGGATGGAATTCATTTTAGTGATAGGCATTTTGTAATCATCGCAGCAGATCTGACTACTGAATGAAATGATTAATTAAATTAAGGTAAAACATTTAATTTCCAAAAGAGAGGAGAGAAGATAAGATTACTTGCTGGAGCACTGACTTGATTTCAACTTATGGACAGCTGAACACTATGCCATTATTCGTGAGATTATAGTAAAATATAATTATACGAGTCATCGGTTTGGAACAAAGTGTGTGTTGTAACAAACATTTGTTCACCTCTGATGTTGATGTCAGATCTGGTTACTAATGAAGGGTAAACCAATGCAACATTATAGCAAGGAAGATGGTAAACAAACAAATGGCTTGAATTTTCTAAAGTAAACATGTTTAAAAATGGAGGCGTTTCGGTTTCGGGTGGAAGACAAAGTTCTAGCCCAAATGGAAACGGTGTCAGTTGGCTACTTTGAGATCTATGGGATTGGTGGGTAAAAAAGAAGAAGTGATCTAAGGAATGCCCTCATCTTGGTGAAAAAAAACAAAAGAATCACCTCAATGACTTGGAAATAACAAAATGAGCGGAGGTATTGTTCTATATTAAAATGGAACATAACATTTTTTTTGGGTTATGATTTCTCCAAACATTACATATTCTGGTTTCTCTTCTTAAAACAAAGAAATAAAACAGCCCACTTATCTCTATTAATAACCTCAATGACATTGCTATGCTCTAGTACCAACAAACAAATATTCCAAATTACCCATTGGATTAATTCCTTTTAAAAAAAATGCATAACTACTTGTGCCATTTAATCACAAGGCTTTGCCAAACTCAAAGTGGCCGGTCAAATCATTGGACAAAGGCAATTCATCGTATCTAAGGACCAATGATCGTCACGAGCTTTTCTTGCCCAAAAATGTAAAATAAATCACCCTTCTTCGTTAATTGACTATGTTTTAATGATTGAGAAAGAATAAAGGTTTAATGATAATGGAAGACCAAGACTTTTGAGGTTGATGAGCAATAGTGGAAGACTATGATTTCTGATGTTGATGAGACATGAATCAAGAAGCACTCATGGAATATTTGCACTTTTGGGGACTTTTCCTGGAAATTTCCGCCTTGGAGTAATAATTTGCTAATTTATTTACTATTGTCTCACATGTATTATTTCAACAGTCACTCTCATCCATTTAGCTGTGAACGATATTGGACCCGAACACTAGTGTTTTTTTTTCAAGTACATGTATCTAATATTGAAAGACAATCATATTCAAAGCATCATTGGACACTAAATGCATACATAACTCTCAATAGAATTTGAATATTGGTTCATCATATCATGAATAATTAGCTCTTTCCAGTTTACACTAGATCCAATTATCATTATGTTGGTGGCACCGGCCACTATTCATCTTTGGTGTTCAAAGGGATACATAAAAATTTTAATCAGTTGGAGTTAAGGTTCGCGATTTGCAATTATTTCATGAAGAAATATATAGCAGTTAGTTTCAAATTGTTACCAAATATCAGAGCCAAATTAGTGATCCATCACTGTTACACTTATATGCTGCACATCATTTCTAGAGATTTTGACCTAAGCAAAGTTCCTTACAACTTCATAGGCTCATTCCTTAATTTTTTAAAAAAGAAAAACTAATATCTTGACTCAAATTCTATCCTTTATTAAGATTTCGTTCAGAGAGTCCCCTCATGCTTTAACCTGTTGAATTCCATAATATTCCATCATTGTCGATCACAAGCATTAGGACAGTTTGTAATTGAGAGCATGAAGCATGCAGGAACGTAGGAAGAAATTAATCATTCTATAATAATTCTATATATTTATAAGTCCCTTAAAATATGTTTAATTTGATTTAAGAAAAATCTTGTAACTCATTAAATCTATCTTAAGTTTTATTAAGTTTTCAATTTACCACTATTTAATATACACTATATCTTATGAAAACAAAGTATACATGAAAATAAATTACAGGTTTGTATAAAAATAAATAAATTGTATAAGTGTAGAGTCAGATAAATTATTTAATGACTTGACTCATAAATAAAAAACTATTTTGTAATAGTAAAAAAGGAGTATGGGTTAATTAAGAGATTATTACTGCAAGACCTTGACCTAAATTCACTGAAAGCTTTCGAAACCAATAAAGATGTTTTATAGTCTCTATTTGAAAAGGCTACAGCAAATTTGCAATGTGCCCTCCTCGATCGAGCCCTTCCATTCTTCCTCTCATGTTATAATGCTTCCATTAAATATGTATGTCTATTGTCTGCTCTTGTGTTTTATATAAGGATGATCCAGAAGTACCTTATTTTCATTAGAAATAGATGTATTATTTGTTCAAAAAAAATAATTTATTTTTTAGAATTTTAAAATAAAAAATTCTGTGTACAATCCCCGACGGCAGTAACGCCACGTAATCTGTGTCCTCGCCGTTCATGACAAGGTGCATGACAACTGTGTGGCGTACCTAGCATACTGTGATGACGAAGGTTTCCCCCAAACTGAAAGAGGTGGTTTTGCCCCATTTTTAAAAGCTCATGAGCATTTTTCCACCCAAGGTTTATAGTGCCAGTCCACATTTGGAAAAAGTATATGGATATTTTTGTCCCTTAAACCTATTTCATTTACTGTCTTTCAGAGAGTTCTCACATACCATTTCCCATGTTGAATTGCAGAATAAATGACAGTAATTTTTAATGTTTGGATGGTATAAAACTATAGGTTGGCTTTAACCATAACAACAAATAATTTCAGCTTAATTTTTTCCTTTTTCTTGTCATCAGTTGTCCCAAGCGTGGGGACAGTTTACAATTGAGAGCTAGGAGCATATTGGAAAGAACGAAGAAATTAATAAAAAATAAACTAAATTTCATTATTAATTCTCTAAACTTTTGACAGTGGAAGACCAAAAAGAGCTGTGTGTGGATTCATATTGATTCTTTGAATCATTAATCTATATAGCTATCCACTTTTCAAAGCGCGTGGAACATTTTCTATTTCGTTAATTCGAAGACTTTTAGTTAATTAACCGAACGGACACAGATGGAATTAAAAAAAAGATAATGATGAAGATTACTAGACCAAAGTAATCTACTTTTAGCAGGCCGCGTCTCATGCATTATTCCAACAACCATTCTTATTACTCTCTAATTTGATAATATTTGTACTATAAGACAAATAATATTCACTCAACTAATGAGAGAGAGTGTTTGTGTGATTCATGATATATTGAAAAGTCTCATCTTTTCTTGAGATAATATAGGCCACATATTTCGCTGTGTGTGACCCACAATTTGGACCAATTTGGACTCGGGCCTCTGTTTTTTTTTTTGTCATTATCAATACTAGGTGTGTTTGGCAATACTTTTGGAAGCCCCAAAGCCCGTTCAACAATATTTTTCCATAAAACGAGATAATTTCATTCACATATTTACTTCGACTTATGTAAAAGCATTTCTCCATCACGTTCCCAAACGGATCAAATACGTGTGCGCATGCATACAAAAATATTTACGCACGATTCAGATGAGTGAAAGAGAAATGGTGATGATAGCTTGGATTTGAAGATTAATTATCTAAAAAAAATGTGCGAAGATCCCCAATTTGTGATAGCAACATATAATAGCAACCACTGATTGTGAATTTAAAAAATATTGGTAGTATTTTTTATTTGGCCTGAAATGTAGATGTGAAAAATACTTGTATTCAAATTTACAAACTTGGCGGTAAAAGATAGAGGGAAGGGAATTCAAAGTAGAGAAAAGAAATAGAAAGTTAATTAAGGTAACTTCAAGATGAATTCTAAATCGAAGTGTGCTTATATGACTGTAATATGTGACAAAATAAAATGTTGTGTACAAGGGTGTTATTTCACATTTGCAGTACATATAGGTCAACTAAATTTCAATATTTATGATATTCACAATCAACACTTACTAAAGTAGATTTGTGTGGATTAGGGATTTTTGCAACTCATTTCAGAGTTAATGTGCCCGTTTGGGAATGCGGTAGAGAAGTACTTTTATGCAAACTGAGGTAAATATGTGAAGGAGATTATCTCGTTTTACTAAAAAAGCACTATTGAA
The DNA here is from genome assembly GCA_025593235.1 of Vachellia pachyceras. Classification (NCBI taxonomy): domain Eukaryota; kingdom Viridiplantae; phylum Streptophyta; class Magnoliopsida; order Fabales; family Fabaceae; genus Vachellia; species Vachellia pachyceras. Next base: position 1,675 of record JANTPZ010016409.1, on the reverse strand, counting down.
CGTGCATTTAGCTTTTTCAAACGCTCCACCAAACAAGCCAAATGAGCAAAATCATTTCATAGGATGTCAGTACTTTTGCAACTCTTCTTAGTATTTTTACACTTTGAATGTTTATATTGTCGTTTCAAAAATATGAAGACAGGGGAGATACATATTATTATTAGAGCCACAGTACCAGGAAGGATGTGGGTGAGTCTTGAATATATATATATATATATATATAAGAAGGTTTGGAAAGATAGAAAAGGGGGACAGAAGACAAAAAATAATGAAGGAAGGAGGGAAGGAAGATAAGTGCGGTAGAGAGGAAAGAAGGGAGAGTTAAAGACCTTTTTTAACTATCCCTATTCTTTAATATCCCTGAAACAAGTTAATTGACTCTTATATTAAGGATCGAATGTTAGAAATTTGACTTAGAGTAATAAGAAGTTCCTATTTTTTCTTGGTAAGATCAATGCACTTTTGGCTAAATAAATCCTTTTAATGAACGATATAAGTATCGTGCTTAATTATTCAATGGTGGCAAAAAAAAGTGCTTAATTATTCAATGACATTGATAGATAACATTAGCTGTCACTGAATCTTTAGATACTTAAACGTGTTGCTCGTGTGTTTGCTTTACAAAGTGTATCTATAGTCAAGAGATGACCAGTATCACAACAAATAGTTCCTTTTAGAACTAATTCAACAAAATACATTATTATACATGCAAATGGTTATTGTGTCCCAAGCTTTTAGTATTTACATAAACAAGATCCATCTTCCGACCTTCAAATATAACAAAACAAAAAAAAAAGCCATATATATATATATTGATACAGTGATCCTCAAACAAGCCTGATGTACTGGATTCCAACGCAATGCACTCCCTCAGATCCTAAATATTAACTCCCATTTATAGTACAAGTTACATTATGAATGGGGTTTAGACTTAGAACCAAAGGAAGTATAAATATATATATATACAATTATTTTAACAATAGGCAGAGTTAAAAGAAAAAAATTGAAATTATTTTTATTAAAAATTATGCTGTCGATGAGAAACCTTTTTAAAAATAGGGAGAGTTAAAAGAAAAAAATTTTACATTTGGAAAATGAAGTAAATTGAGATTATCTTATATTTACAATCATTCAATCAAAGCAAAAATTTATACTAGCTTTTACATTTGGAATTGGAGAGACTAGCTAGTAGTATTTATAAGTCGTTTATCTTGTACTATATAAAATCATTAGTTCCGACGAAGGCTTTTGGTAATTTTGTTTAATACTCTATGATGAATCAAATTAATTTTTAAAGCATAAAGCATTTCTCATAGATCATTATCTATTATATGCCCTAAGTAACAACTGCCTCTCTAAATTTCTTTTTTCTTTTTTGTTTGAGAGGGAGGGATGTGATGGAAGCCATTTGGTTTCTATGCCATACTATATTGAACTCCATTATTGGAATTGACTTGATCCCCTAGTTTCTCTCGCATCTCTACATATACTCCCTCACATTCTAACAGAAAAGAACATGTAAAACCATTCCATAAGGTGAAATGAGTATTTCTATCAGCATCCTCCTTTCATTTACAGACACTTCTTCTTCTTCTTCTTCTTCTTCTTCTTCTTCTTCTTCTTCTTCTTCTTCTTCTTCTTCTTCTTCTTCTTCTTCTTCTTCTTCTTCTTCTTC
>JANTPZ010016408.1:0-15637 GCA_025593235.1 Vachellia pachyceras | reverse complement strand
TCCATTTCCATTTCCATATCCATTTCCATATCCATCAAAATAAATTCTGCCTAGCAAACGAGCCATAAGATTAATAGATCGAGCTAGATTTTGAAATTCTTCATCTTCCTCAACAACCATTTGAAGGGTAGCTACTTTAATAAAACGAGAAAATTACGGTGATGTCCTTTCATTCATTACAATTTACAGATAACAGGTCAATTCATATTAAAGGAGGGTGGAATTATCTGAGAACAAAATACCTGCTTCAACCCTCAACCCATACAAGAACAATAAAACAAAAGACTGATATAGGCTGGCGTCGTTGACTAGTAATTCTATTAATTTCTATAGACGGATGAATATACAAATTTAAATTATATAATGCCAAGCCTCCATGGCTATCGTCATACAGCCACTGCAGCATATGTAAATAACAATCACCAGTAATCACCACAAGAGCAGTGTCCGTATTTGAAGTGATGGAAGACTTTAGAATCCCCCACTATAATTTCTCTTTTGGTACTCTCTGAAATCTTCTTTACAAACACATGACAATCTTCACATATTCTTGTGTTTTTCCTCACCAGAATAGGATTTCCAATTGTTGAAGATATCAATCCATAACATATTGCCAATCTTATACTGTGGTTCTTCGGTAAATTTGATCTTTTTCTAGCCATATCTCTTGGCTTGAACTTGATGGGACTAGAGATGCAAATCTCATCAACAGTGTTCCTTAATAAAATATCTCGAGCATTATGGATCATGTCAGACTCAATTTGAGATCTGTTGCCATTTGTAAACCTGTGCAGGGAATGGTTTGTCTCTATTATGCTGCAAGCCACTGTTCTGTCTGATCCTTCTTTCTTCATAATAGACCTTATCCGTTCCACATTCTCCCACCTCCCAGCTTCAGCATACATGTTTGAGACTAAGACGTGACACCCAATATTATCATGCTCAATCCTAAGGATACGCTCAGCAGCAAGTTCAGCTAATTCTATGTTTCCTCTGTGTCTACTTGCATTCAATAAAGATCCCCATATCCGGGCTGTAGGCATCACTGGCATTGCCTCTATAAAACTCAAGGCTTGATCCAGATCACCAGTTCTTCCAATAAGATCGAGCATGCATCCATAGTGCTCTATCTTAGGCTCTATTCCATATTCCACCTTCATTGAATTATAGCACAACCACCCATCATCAACCATGCCAGAATTGCTACAAGATGATAGCAGTGAAACAAAAGTGCTATCGTTAGGCTGGATGCCTTGTCTTTTCATTTCCGAGAAAAGTTCAAGGGACATTTTCCCCATACCATGAATGGCGTAAGCCATCATCATTGTATTCCATGATATGATATCCCTACATGACATTTGATTAAAAATTTTCCGTGCTGTCCGTATATCTCCAATACCTGCATACATATAAATAATCGAATTCATAACAAATGAATTTGAGTGGTATTGTAATTTCATGATAAAACCATGAATCTGCTTGCCCTCCCTTAATGACGCCAATTCAGCATAGGCAGGAAGGATGCTTGCAATAGTAAACGCGTCTGGTCTGAGATTTTCGCTCATCATCAGTTCTTCAAATGGTTTTAAGGCCTTCTCGTACCTCCTATTTTTTACATACAGGGAAATCATGGCATTCAATGTTATCAAATTCTTGTCTTCCATTTGATTAAAAATCAGCTCTGCCAATTTCAATACACCGAACTCTCCGTACATGTCAAGCAAAGCAGTTTCTAAAACTGGATTAGGAAGAAAACCTTTCCTAATAGCAAGTGCATGAATAGACTTACCCAGTAAAACAGCTCCCAATTGTTCACAAGAAGGAAGCAAATTTATTAGTGTAATATTATCAACTGACAAGTTATCAGCCTCGAGCATCTTTTCCATGGAACCCAAAGCCTGAAGCGGCTGACAATTCAGTGCATAGCCACCAATCATTGCATTCCAAGCCACAACACTTCTTAGAGATATTCTGTCAAAAACTCGCTCGGAATAATCTAGCCTTCCACATTTGCTGTACATGTCGATAAGGGACGTCTGAACCATAACATCGGATCCAAACCCCAATTTGAGTGCGATACAATGTGTTTTCCTCCCCAGTGACAAACAAACACCCAGAGAGCATGCATCAAGCGCATTAATTATAGTGATCTTATCCGGTCGAATCTCATTTTCCAGCATTTCTTGAAAGCATTTCAACGAGTTCAAATGGTCCTTGACCAAAGAATATGCACCAATCATAGAATTCCACGAAACCAAATCTCTTGCAGACATTTCTTCGAAAACCCTTAACGCTAAATCAACGAGTCCAAGCTTCCCATACATAGCTATAAGAGCATTGCAAATATAAATATCCATGTCTAATCCCACCTTAAATAACTTGCCGTGAATCTTCTCTCCCAGCGTCAATGCCAACAGACAACCACAAGCTTTAATTGCAAATGGGAATGTGAGATTATCCGCAGGAACCCCTTCAAGTTCCATTCTATGATACAAATTAAGTGCCTCTAGAAGAAACCCTTTATCTGTGTAGCCTCTGATCATGACATTCCAAATGAATGTGTCGAAGTGGCTCATTTTCTCGAACAGGTTGAGTGCGTCTTCCATCGACCTAGAAACAACAGTCTCAACTAGAGCCTTTGTGAGTAAGGAATTGGGAGGTCCCCTAGAAGCTTCAAACTTACTGGATCGAGTGTGGCGAAGTTGTCGGTCAGAGCATCCTGGCTCATTTTCGAGATCAAACTTCCGGCGGGGTATTTGCTCGGTGGCTTGTTTCCGCGAGTACTTTTCCGGTGTGATGGAGTTCAAGAAGAAGTTATGGCGGTAGGCAAGTGTTGCAGCCATGTCAGAACAGTTGCAGTATTTAGCAACACCGTCGTGTCATTTGTTTCAGCTCAGGAGGGATAAGATGGCCGTTAAGCCCTGTGGTGGGAACAATTAACTCCCTGACATCCATGAATTAATCAGATTTTTTTTTTGGTTCGGGCTGGGGGCTCTATAATTAATCAGGGATCTGGCCTCTGGGTCAAGATATTTCTAGCTGATTTGGGCGTAGGCCCAAAAGGAACACCTCTTTTTCTATTGTCTGGCAAGCTGATATACGCAGTTGGATCTTTGATGCTTTCGAGTCCAAAAGAAGAAGTGCTTTATCTCAATTTTATACACAAAAATTGTATCAAAAAATTAACAAATCACCAATAACCAGTACCACGGTATCAATTGAATGTTATATATATATATATGGTTAATGTACATTTTTTCTAAAGTTTTCTCCTTGAAAATTTTTAATAGAGCAATTTCACCTAAGTATAAAAATATAGCAATATTAGCTGATTAAACGTACAGACCTCTCTTCTGGAACAAAATTATTCCATTAAAAACTTCCAAAATAAAATTGATCCTTCAAAGAAGCTTTCTATATGAAAATGTACTTTAACCTTATATATATATTGATAAACATGTTGTTCGATCTTAAAAAGACAAAAAAAAAAAAAAAAGCAGTTGGAAGTCTAAACTTTCTAGCACAAATCACTCTCTTTTCTTACTCTTATTCCAGATGGAGGGACATTTACGGTTTTGCAACCAAAAAACAAATTCACAATCAGGTCTCTTTTTTTCTTGTTTTTGGTAAAAAAATTACACAATCACCACCGGAAACAATGTTAGCTTGCGGAAACTAGTGGAGTTAATTAAGTGTGTGATTATGTGAATAACAAAAAATGTACGGAAAAAAGTAAAATGAAATACGTTGAATTTATAGACGAGTAGCCTGTTAGAATCATTCCAAGCTTATTTGAGCTTGTAATGACGGAAAAAAAGCAGACTAAACGCTAACATTGAATGGATAGAATGAGAAGGAAAAATGGAGAAAAGAGAGGAAGCTCAAAGCTCCTCGGGGATGCTTTGAAGAGCAGGAGTCCAACAGTTGTGATGGTTGACCTTCATGGCATTGGTTCTTGATATATGCTTTCTCCTCAACACGTTCAATCGCTGCTCCGCCGTCGAGGATACCACAAACGAAGGGTAACCGCCGCCGCCGCCCATGGCTTGTACAAAATGCTGTAGGTCGCTCTTCTTCACCACAATCTTCATCCTCACCACTCCATCTTCCTCACTGCACGTAACTACTCCTCCACTTGCCTTGGCCACGCCTTCCAATGCCCTCTTGCCTCTGCTCCTCTGATTCCCGCTGCCTCTCAGCAAGCCAAACCCTCTCTTCAACGACGCCTTCCCTGTAACCTTTAGTTCCATCACGTGGAACCATAATTATTATGATCAGAGTCAATGGCTACGTAAATGTGAACCAAAGCAATCATACATATATTTTAGAAAGTTTTATGAGTATAGTTTATTAGTTTGTTGGGGAGAAACACACGCCAACAACTCAGCCAGCACATGATCAAGAGGATAATGAGAGTTGGAGGAGTTTTTGTGAGAGGGACGCGTTTGCGCATGAAGGGGGGCCCGGTAGAGATTTATTTATATATATATATATGCGTCTGCATAACAAGTTGAGTTCTCAGGTACGTAGGCACAAAAAATTCTTCAGGCCATATCATTTTAGCGAATTACAGTTGGCATTTTCCGGGAATATATAAAGTGGTTACCACCTAAAACTTGTATACCCATTTTTTTCGTTAGTTAGAATCTTGCAAATTTTGTCAACTGTTTGAGCTGTGTTGGGAATGTACATCTTAATGGATTGCCCCCTTGAAACTCTTTTTTTTCAAGTACTCCTAACTCATTGATTGCCTGCCTGTCTAAGTATTTAAATACTGGAGAGGGAATTAGCTGTTTTTGCTGATATAGGTATTAGCTAGTACTGGCAACATCAGATAAGGTCGGGAATTGATATTTCATTTCATGGCGGTTTTATTTCCCAAGAAACAGATTCAATTCAGAGACTATATACGTTACGCCAATTATTATCGCCTATTTAGAAGGCCTAATCTAATAATTGAAGCTAGCGCAACTTCTACTATAGAAATCTCAAGTCTAAGTGGTTGAGTTCGAACTTAAACAAGCGAACATGGGTTGACAAATAGAGGGAAAGACGAGAGGAGGAGGAGGAGCAGCAGCAGAAGAAGAAGAGTGACTCAACACCTCGAAAGATTTATAAAAGTTTAACAAATATATAACTAATACAGTGTGTAGCATTTATAGCGTAGCTAAGGAAGGATGAAGGAACAAGAGATCCCTTCTGGAAGCTCTCTCTCTAAGAACAGACACATGTTGCGTTCCGTGTAGAGTCTTCCTTACTACCTACCAGCCAACTTTTTTTGTCCGTACCCCCTCAATAATATTACAGGTATTCTAACGAACTATGATAATTAAGAACGTCATATATTCGCAGCATGCTTCATTATAGATTGATCTATTTAAATCAGTAAATCACAGATTTGAATCCTCAGTGGCAGCATTAAGGAGGTCGAGGTGTTGAAAGCGAGATAGATACTAACCCTTCAAACCTGCAGGTTAACTATAATTTGGCTTTCACATCCATCATTGGATGGGGCAAGGTTTCCCTCTCTTTATCAGCGGCCCAAAAGGCCCACTCATTGAATTTCATTCTTGGGCTATATGATTTGTTGTTGTTTTTTTTCACATCTATCATTGGATCGAGCGAGGTTTCCCTCTCTTTATTAGCGGCCCAAAAGGCCCACTCATTGAATTTCATTCTTGGGCTATATGATTTGTTGTTTTGTTTTTTTGACCTGATATGATTTGTTGTTGATTACTTGTCACTTGGAATGGCATGTGATGTGGCCACTGCAATTTCGTCACCCAAAAAAAAAAAGTCCCGGTAATTAATCCACCCTTACCCTTAAAGTGGGATCACAAAGTAAGTGCAATTTTTGTCAACCTCCTGACGCACCGACGAGAGAAATATAGCAACCTATAAGTATATTCATTCTTTATTAGTGCTTCAAAAGTAATTTTACAAAGGCCCAATAACACATTTTGAATGGTAGTCTTGGTCGGTTTTGCCTACCAGTATTCTGGAAGTCACTCTCCGTTGTGATGTAAAAAGTATCTGGCCGGCCAGGGTCAAAAAGGAAAAGGAAAAAGAGAAAGAAGCGGAAGCAAATGGGAAGTGAGTGGAAGAGAAGCACCCCGTCCCCATCACTCCTCACACACACACACACCCCCATCACTTCTCACACACACACACACATAGATATATATATATATATTAATAATTAATATAATTATAATAATTAATATATTTAAAATATATTTATATAATATTTATATATTTAATATTTTAAATTTATTTTATTTATTTTTTATGGATATGGACATGAGAATCTGGTATTGGGGTTAGATCTTTTGGCTCAGTATGGTAGGCAGAATCATCTTTTATTTTCTGCTTCTAGACAGAACTGCTTCTAGACAGAATGATAACATTCCATGGAAAAACATGTTTGTTGATGTGTCTGCTGACTCTCATACCGGAGCTTACCCTGCAACACAAATTGGCAGCATGTTAATTCCATTTGACCAGATGGTTATCCATGGCGAGCAAATTTCACAGTTTCAGAGGAAGCGAAAGGTATTTGAAGATGCTACTGTTGTATGATTAATCACTATATAATTGTATCTCAAGTAATTTTTTAATATCTGCTTGCAGAATGGAGATGCTAGAATTTTTTTAATTATTATGAAAATATTTAAAAATTCAATAATTCATAAATAAAAAATAAATAGAATAGAATAAATTTAACATATTAAATATCTAACTATATTATATAAATATATTAATTATTATAATTATATTAATTATTAATATATATATATATATATATATATCTGTGTGTGTGTGTGGGGAGTGATGGGGACCGGGTGCTTCTCACACTGAGAAGCACTCAAACCGGTTCCCACCTCAAAGCATGTCATTTTCAGATACAGGATTTGCATGTGTGGCCAACAATACATTCAATACTAGGGGTTAAAAAAAAAACCAAAGGACAAAACAAACTTCAACGGTTTTTTTAATAATTGGTAATGTATTAACATTAAATTATATGATTTTTACGACGCTCAAATCCAAATGACATGTGAGGCAGTAACATAGCTTTATTCTGCCATGTTCCAGAAAAAGAAAGCGTAAACGAATACTTGCGGGTTCAGTCTTGATCTTCTCCGCGGAATCATTTGATAAAACCGCACCAAATAAAACAGCGAACAAAAAAGGAAGTCAAATGGGCCAAACACACAGAATCGAGTAAGTTCTTAGTTTTTTGTCCAACCAGACTTATAAGCAAACGTTATCGGCTCCGTTTGGTAAGCCCGTTTTTCAACGGGTATGCTTACCGAGATAAAATTTCTCTCACATAAGTTACCTCGGAATCTGCGTCTGTTTTCCCAACGGGCTATCCAAACGGAGCCGATATCATCTTTTGTTTGTTTGGTTATTAATGGCCAAAGCTACTTTTGTTGTGTTCTCTTCCAATCCTTGGGCAAAAAAAAAAATAGCTATTTCCAAAATTTTATTATGAAATAGGATTGAAAATTGTTAAAAAAAATTCCTCCTCACAGAAACTTATCACCCGAAGTACAGAAAATTTGTTCCTAGTTTAGTCGTGTACTTGAGTGAATACAACTCTTTTTTTTTTCACAATTGCTTTTGAACATAAAGAAGAAGACCTTTGTACAGTTGGCAAGTAAGAACAGGAAGACGACCTTTGGGTGGCCCATAGCTCATCGTTCTTGCAAAGGGCATGAGCTCTCTGTAATTCTGGTGAAGAAGACTCTATAATTATCAGAAATAATCAATACATACAAACGTTTACACGAACGGCCAACACAATCCGTTTCCACTGTTTCATCGTCAACATCGAACTTTATAATCATGTTTTCCCTCTTTTTGACCCCTTAGCCCCCATTGCTTTCCAATTCAAAACAAAAGCTCCAGCTCCATGTGAATTTGTTTTAATACACACATGAAAAATTAAGATTACAATGAATTGCTACAGCAGGACTATTTAAGATGATTTCATGTGGGCGATTTCTTAAGGGATCAATTTTGATCGAGTTAACGAGACTAACTTAAAAATAAATAAATTCAGATGAAAGTTAGTTGTTTTTGTTTTCTCTCTTTTTAAATAAAGAAAAAAAATGAGTTACTCACTTTTCAATTCAATCCCAAAACCCCTGGTAAACCTCACCTGTCTCAGTGAGACGCCGAAAAGAACAGAAGCGCTCGGGCTTCCATGGCGGCGAAGAAGCTGCAGGTCGACAAGACCAAAAAGATAAAGCGAATTTCAGGTTCTAACGCCGGAGCAGATAAGCCGTCTCCTTCGAAGGTGGCCAAGCTCGCTGCCTCAAAACCTTCCTTCCCTCCGAAGAACAAAGCCTCCGGGAAGCCCTCGAAGTTCATTAAAACGGGACAAAATGTTTCGGGCAGTAAAGAGAAGCAGGCTCCAGCTACAGCTCGAGAACGTCGATTGCATGCCAAGGTAACGTTATTTACTCTTAATTATTTTATTAATTTATAATAATTTGGAAGAACTTTTGATGCTGAAATATGATGCAGACATTTTTATTTTTGATTATCTACGTTAGTAATGACTTGTGCGTTAGCGAGTACATGTGTTTATGCTTGCAAAGTCTTGGAATTGATTATTAGAGAGGGTCCGTTTGGGAAAGCGGTAAAGAAGTGATTTTACCATTTACGATGTAAACGTATGATGGAGATTATCTCGTTTTACGGAAAAACACTGTTGAACGTGCTTTTGGGGCGTTCAGAAGTTTTGCCAAACACCGTATAATTTTCGGTGTCTGTTAGAAGGTCGGGAAAATAGTTAGTGTGCTTGTTTGGCAAAGCGTTGCTTATACCCATAAGCACGTTCAATAGTGTTTTTCCGTAAAACGAAACAATCTCCTCCACATATTTGCCTCGACTTGTGTGAATAAGCCCATAAGTACTTCTCCACCGCTTTGCCAAACGGACCGAGTATCGATTTCTTGAAGGGTTGGTTGGTAATTTCGGGTGATTGGCGTAGGTTGTGTCTTAATGGTGTTTGAAATCAGTCGGCGAACTAGTTGGGGGATCACTTACTTTGACTAGTTGCATCAATTATGTCATTGCAGGAACTTGCAGAGTCTAGAAAGAAGAAAAGAAAGCGGCATTACACACTTGAACAAGTGAGTGTTATGTATAAGATATTCATTTTTGGAGCATGGGTAGACATGCTACTTATCACACAATACACTAATTTGCACAGGAGCTGGCACGGCTGTGGGAGAAAATGAGACGCCGTGATATTGCAAAAGAGGATAAGGCTAAGTATGTTCCTCTAAACTATATATATATATATATATATATATTAGTAACTTGTTTCGAAGCACGCCGAAAGTTAAGTTTTTTTCCCTTTAGTCTCCTCTCATTTTGCTTTACATATATTGTCTGAACAGGCTGGTGACAGAAGCCATGCAAAAGATGAAGGGGAAAATTCCTGAGATTGCTGGGTCTCACGTCTCTTCTCGTGTTCTTCAGGTATGTGTTTTCTTTTTCAATCCAACGCATCCTAATATCAATTCTTATATAATTTTAGAACTACTTGCAGTTTTAACCGTTTCTTTCCTTATGCACAGACATGTGTTAAGCATTGTTCACAAGCTGAAAGAGATTCAGTATTTGAAGAGCATTGCCCGCATTTTATAACTCTTTCATACAATGCATATGCAGTTCACCTAGTAAAAAAGATGCTGGACCATGGTAATTGCCAACTTGCAAATTTTAATATAATTTAATAATCAATTTTTCTTCATAGCTTGACATATAATCTTGTTCTACAATTTTTTCCCTAACTTGACACCCTTCTCTTTCAGCTTCCAAGAAACAGCTTGCAGGCTTTATCTCCTCTCTTCATGGGCACGTTGCTTCTCTTCTTCGTCACGTGGTTGGATCAGTTGGTATGTGAAATGTGTCTTTTTGGCTTCTTATGTATTTTGTAGTTCATCAAAATTTGGTACCGATGTTTTTCAGACCTTGTGATGACTCAATGGAGACGGAGCACCTTGCCATCTGATTTCTATTGCGGTCAGCAGCATATTGACTTGTAATCTAAATTTGTAGTAACTCTGAGGATGTGAAAGGGTCTAAAAGTATGATAAACTGATAACAGATAAAAATAAATGATTTTTTCTCTTGAAACTTAGCTTTATGCTGAAATCTTACCATAAGATATCAATTGCCAAAAAACAAAAAAAGCATGTTGACAGCATCATGCAAAAGGCAACCTCTGTACAATAAGTCTTGTGCTTTTCCTTGTTACACAGTTGTTGAGCATGCTTACGAGTTAGCTACTGCGGCCCAAAAGCAAGAGCTTCTTTTGGAATTATGTTCTACAGAGCTTCAGTTATTTAAGGACTTAGTCTCGTCAAAGGAAGGCAGGTAAAAGTTCAGCACTTAGAACCTGTAGCAGTTGTAAAAGATTTTGGTAAATAGCCTCTCTCAAGTGTCTCTTTTTTCATCAATCATTTTTGAAATTAATAGCACATTGAAGAGAAAAAATTACTGGGATATGGAATATATAGCTGGCTTGTTGCTCTCTTGGAAAATATATTACCTGCAAATCGTTAAATCCATCATCTGCGGAACATCTGTTTGTATATTTTTCTTGATGTCTAGCTTCTTTGTGTTCTATTTCTTTTGAGTTTGATTTGCAGCTGTAAGGTTATTTCTGCATTTGTGGAATCATCAGATGCGAAGGTACGGGAGCTTGTAAGAAATGAGCTGCAGTCTCTAGTTGTCAATGGAATACTGAGAAGCCAGCCAAAGGCAGTTCCAATGCTACGCCTTGAACCACTCGGCCATCTCTCCTACAGGTCCGTTTGGCAAAGCGGTGGAGAAGTACTTATGGGCTTATTCACACAAGTCGAGGCAAATATGTGGAGGAGATTGTCTCGTTTTGCAGAAAAACACTGTTGAACGTGCTTATGGGCATAAGCAACGCTTTACCAAACAAGCACAATGATTATGTCCCAGAAACTGAGTGAATAGTGAGTCATTCATATTCTATTTTTTTTTATAGTCACATACAATCAAATTTAACTAGAAAAACAGAAAAAAGCCATTGAATTAGCAATTGGTGAATGGTAAACCGAGAAGACAGTTATGCTTGCCTTTTACATTGGAAGATACGACATGATCTGCTATACACTGATGATCAGTGGTCAGTTTTGTGGAGAAAACAAAACTGTTGTATCTTTTTTTTTTAACATTTTAAAAAAATTATGTCGTTTTCAATTTATTTTTGCTCAGAATCTTCTTTAACGGAGGTTAAATATGTTTAAATTTTTTTGCCTGTCCAGGATGGTCAATATTTTTAAAAAAAATATTTTCAAGCAAGAGTTTGATTATTTTTAAATATTTAAGAAAAATATTGATTGGTATATATTATCTAAAATATAAAAATTGTTAGTACATGACAGTAAGTTTATATAAAATGGAATAATTATACTTAATAAATATTGTGAAATAATGTCAAGGTTCTGATATAAAAAAGAATTTAAAACAATGAGATATTATTCTTGAACAACAGAAAGAGTAAATAATTTAAAATCATAATTCATTTATGTTTTTAATCAAACATGGGGTATGTTTGGTACAGCTTCTCCACTCTCTAAAAACACGTTCAACAGTGTTTTTTCGCAAATCGAGATAATCTTCTTCATATATTTATCTCGACTTATGTAAAAGCACTTCTCCACCGCTTTTTTAGACGGGACATGATCGTTTTTTCGAAGAGAAACAAAATCGAACGGATTGGCTAGGTCTAACTTCATCATGCATATATTATTTGCTAATAATTGATGTTATAGATGGTTTCATATACCAATGTCTTATCTTCTGAATTCTTAATTGATGTTTTTATAGAACATTATCCGTTTGAGTGGTATGCTTCAGCGGTCACAACAATAAAGGAATAAATAGTGACAGCTCGTCATTAACATATTTTGAAATTTCAGTATTAAAAAGTTGACCTTCTGAATTATCTCCTCTCTCACCAGAATATCTATTATCTACTCCTTCGGTCCCTTAAATGGATTTTTAAGGGAGTTGGGAATAAATCCCGAGAATTAATTAGAGGATGAGATCTATTATATGAAAGTTCAGTTATATCACGTTGAGGTCCAATTTTACAATCAATTTTTCCATAATTTAAAAATAAAAGCTGGTTTAAATTATAAGTTGCTTCAGAAAGTAACTATATATTTAATTAATAATATAATTAAATAAATGTAACAAATTTTCTGAAAAACATATGTTTCAAACATCTTATAGATAAGAACAAGGGGAGTGATTAATGAATACACTCGGTTTTGTTGAGTTGGATCCACCTACCAACCAATCATATTCCACCGAGAGCCTCTGACCGCAACCATGGACCCACCTCACCTTATATTGGTCCCACTCACTTTTCTATATTTGTCCCACAAAAGACAACTAAAAAAATGTATTCATCTTTAAAATATTTTTTCATTAAATCTATAAAATATTTTGCATGACAAAATGTATTTTTCAGTTATAAAAATGTATATATTATTATGCTATCATTATAATTAAATTTTTAAATTTTGATAAGATTAGCTAAACTTAATAGTTTTTTAAATTGTTTACAAATATATTATCATTAATCATTAAATTAGTTTAAATACAACAGTTTTGAAATTGTATTTTATTTTTGTTGAAATAATCTGATTCTTATACTATTCAATTCCCTTTGAAGTAAAATAGTAGTTATTTATTTGTAGTTAAATAAATCCTAAAATATGATAGATTCACTGTCGCTTCGCGGACATATGAATATGATGTTTCCCGGCATACTCATAAATAAATAATCACCACCACCGTCACCAGTACGTACTTACTCCTTCATTTGCTCCTCTCAATCGAGATCTTTTCTTTTCTTTGATTTTTTTTCAGGTGAAGTTTTTTTCTTTGATTTTGTTCACACGGTTTCCCCCTCACAAGATTTGTGTTTCTCTGCTCTCATCTCCTCCACAATCGAGCATTTTTCTTTTAGGTGTTAATAATTGATTCCTGTATAATAGTTGGGAGCAGTTTCTGCTTATGATTGGAATCAATTTTGCTGGATTCTTGCTTGTTAGTTTCTTCTCAGTAATCCGGAACAGATTCCATGGCGGCTGGGACGGTGGTAACTGCAGCCGGAGCGGCGGTCATGCTTTACTACGTATTGAGTAGGACACTGGCGAGGAAGGCTGAAGACGACGAGGTTCCTGACGGGGATTTACCGAAATCCAGAAGATCACTAAGGAGGCGAAGGATTACAAGAAGGCCAGCTCAGCCTCCGGCGACTCTGATGGAATCAGTTATTATGTTATCAGAAACATTGAGGTTCACCTATTCAGAGACTTTGGGTAAATGGCCCATCGCCGACTTGGCTTTCGGAATTAATTACTTTATGCGCAAACAGGTGCGTCTGCCGGATCCTATTTCTGTTTGGTAAGGTTGCACGATTTTCACTTTAGTGTATCGGATTCAATATTGAATCAAGTCTGAGTTTCATAAGTGTTTATGTTCTTTGTATGGTTTGAGAATTTTAACGGGGTAAGAGATGCTTGCAGGGTAATTTACGAGTTGCAAGTGTATATGCGGGAAGTGACTGTGTTCAACTTAAAGGCTACGAAATTATAGCAGAGTTGCGTGATCGTGTGAGGTTGTTGACAATGTGTATGCTTTTCTCAAAGAAACCATTTCCGGTGTTTTTAGAGTCTGCCGGATTTTCCTTAGACGATGTCATTCTGCAGAAGCCCAAAGCAGGGGTAAGTTATACTTATTGTCTCTCTATTTATCACTTTTTCTTGGGGTGGGATTGGAGAAGAGCAAGACAGATTAAAATAAAAGCTTCCCAACTGGTTTGGATTTTATGGCCCTCGTCTTGAACCAGTAATTGCAACTTTCTTTGAAACTTGTGGCATGGTATCTAGTGCCATACAATAACTTGTGTGTGCCTAGATCCAGTAAATGAGTTCACATTCATGAACTGGGTGGCTTTCTTGAGTCTTGTATTAGTGGAAGATGTAGGCTTCATCAGATTAGAGGAACGAAATTATGATCCACGCTGTCTCAAAATTAGGTCTTCTGAAAAGGACCCGTGTTTTACGTGTGGACGGTGAGACCACCTGTGGCATTCGAAATAAGGCAACTAATGTTTTTGGAGTACCAAAAGCCAATCTAATAATGTTTTCTAGTGGAAATAGTGATTCCCACTTGCCCATATGTAACACGTGGGATCCAACTAAAAGGAAACTACTGCAGTATTTTATTAGACAAGGTTTGGTTTACCTTAATACCGCTGGATGTGTCCATGTCAAAATGTAAACCGTGGGATGACAACAGCATGGACCTAACTTTTACTCTCTGACTAGATATATTAAAATATTTAGTGTAACAGATAACTGATTTTATTGGCATGGAATTTTAATGCAGCTTCTGAGACCTGCTTTCACAATCATACGTGATGCAAAATCAAAATGTTTTCTACTTCTGATCCGGGGTACTCATAGTATAAAAGACACACTGACGGCTGTAACTGGTGCAGTGGTGCCCTTCCATCATTCGGTTTTAAATGATGGTGGGATTGGTAACTTAGTTTTAGGATACGCACACTGTGGTATGGTAGCTGCAGCTCGTTGGATTGCAAAGCTCTGCACTCCCACCCTGCTTAAGGCCTTTGCTGAATGTCCTGGCTTCAACTTGAAGGTATTTTACTTTCTTCATGTTTGTTCTATATGCCACATTTTTGTTTTCTTTGAAAAATGTGTTTACCAAAAAGTGTGTTTTTTTAAAATCTTCCTTAGATTATTGGGCACTCCCTTGGTGGTGGCACTGCAGCATTGTTGACATATATCCTGAGAGAACAAAAAGAATTCTCTTCAATTTCATGCGTCACATTTGCCCCAGGTATGCAGCTGCTAGTTATGCTACCATCTTATTCAATTTAAAATTATTCTGTATACTCACCAAAAGGACCTTGATTGATTTTTGCAGCTGCCTGTATGACGTGGGAGTTAGCAGAATCGGGGAAGCACTTCATCACCACTATAATAAATGGCTCTGATTTGGTGCCTACCTTCTCAGCTTCCTCTGTTGATGATCTTCGTGCTGAGGTTACTGCATCATCTTGGTTGAATGATCTACGGGATCAGGTTCAGCGTACTAAGGTCCTGAATGTTGTATGCCGCTCAGCAACTGCACTTGGATCACGCATACCTTCAATCTCTAGCGCAAAAGCCAGGGTAGCTGGTGCTGGTGCTGGTGCCATCCTGCGGCCAGTGACCAGTGGCACTCAGGTAAGCTTCAAGCTCTTGACTTCTTTTTGATATAGGTATTGACAATGTTTAAGTGCATAGTGTTCTGTGATATTTTGTCGGTTGGAGTTCATTCCTTCAGACCTAACAAAATTCTGCTGTTTAATAACAAGTCTGAGTATGTATGATATGAAGGAGTGGATAATGGGCGTATTTATGTTGGCGGTGGTGAGATTCTGCTGTTTTTGCAGGTTGTGGTGAAGAGTGCACAGTGTGTTGCTGAAGCTGTTGTCAGAACACGATCATCTTTATCAACATGGTCCTGCATGGCCGCACGTCGCCGAAATGTTGACCCA
>JANTPZ010016407.1:0-11486 GCA_025593235.1 Vachellia pachyceras | reverse complement strand
TCCCAAGACATTTTCCAGTGCACGAGGAATGGTCTGCCCTGTGTGTGGTGATCGCCCTCCACAGGATCCGAGCGTGGAGTCCAAGAAGAAAGGATCAACCGTCAAAGATAAGGAGAAATCCAAAAGGATGAAGGGCCAGTCATCTCATGCAACTTGGAAAAGTGAAACAGAGATGCACTTAAGACAACAATTTGATTAGCAAAATATCCGAGGGTATATCAAGATCCTTGCTTAATGTACAACACTACCTTGCCTCTGACCACTTCGTTGCAATTGAACTACCATTTATGGTTAAAGAATGTTGAAAAAGGAATCAAGTGAATGCAGTTTAGGTTCTGTATTTTACACTTTGCTTGTGTACCACTGATGAGAGGTGATGTACTAGTTCTTGGTGATAGAATTGCATTGCACATATTTCAGTTATACCACCACTTATTGGTTTGAGTAGTTTATGAGCTAATAATGCACTAATGAGCTGTAAAATTGTCTCCTTGTTCAATTTTTGTCGAGTTATAAGGTTGGGTTTGTTTCAGTTCAGTAGTTGTGGCGAAACGGGACATGTCTTTTTGCTTAGTTGATTCTCTTGCCCGATTGAAAGTTTGTGATTTTCGGTTCAGGTTATGAATTTGTTACTTTTTCAGGGGAAGGATATTAATCAAGGCATTATCGTTTTCATTATCAAACTTGTCATTCTTTAAAGTGTACCAAATCTTCAGAACACAAATTTTTGCGGTGACAAAAGAAAAAGGTCTTCATGATACAACAGTCTTTAATATAAATGTTAGAAATTTTTTTTAAGAAGATTAAAAAAAAAGTTAATTAACCAATACATTTATTATTTTATTTAATATAATTTATTTGATTTATAAATTAATATATATTATAATGTTACGTATAAATTAATATATATTATAATGTTACTTATACATATTTTAGAGTGTATATTATAATTAAATAATTTATTTTAATTTTTAATTCTTAAAAAAAAAGATAACCATCTCTTACATAATGCATTAAATTTTATGACTTATTCTCACTCATTTAAGCAAAAGGATCATTTTAGTTCATTTTGAGGTTTTAATTCGATTTCATTATTATTTTCAAACGAGTTCTTTAATTTTGAAATCTATTTAATTACATCCTTTAAAACAACATTGTTACCCAAAAAAAAAAAAGAATGAAAATGTTATCTGCTTGACCCCAACATTTCTCGTCCTTCCATCTCTTTTTAAGCTTAATCGGTTAATGGCGATCTTGGTTAAGTTGCCCATCCATCCATGTCCTAACTTCTGTATGTTCATCCTCTTTCTCACCTTCAAAGTTATTTTGCAAGAGATAATATGCTAATCTTCTCCAAGAGCTCACAGACGAGGCTTGTTACGTTGATGTCAGCTCTTCACCACCCGGGACCATCTACTTAGAATTTGAGATGAGCATAAAAAAATTAACTATACTTCATCGCTTGGGTTGCTCTCCCGAGTCGATTCCCCAGAACTTTGTAAATCTCCACAGATTAAAACATCTCGGTGGCCCATCATAACACCATTCTCATCCCTGGTTTTGTCCTTATCACCATCCTTGAGAAGAAGCTTCTTTGGTTGGACCTATCCTGCCTTAGCAGCTTCTAAGCCATTTCATTTCAGCAAGTATATGATGATGGAAGAAAGAGTTGTATGTCAACACAAAGAAGCATCAGGAAGACTCAAATCTAAAGAGAGAATTATGGGATAATATTTCAACCTTTCCCAACACCTACTTTAGAGGAAGAACTAGAAATTTCAAAGAACATATTTGAAAGAAAAAACAATTAAGGGATTACTTCCCATAAAAATAAAGGACTCGAATGATTTTTCACATCTAGTTTACTTCTTCGAATTTACTTCTTCAAGCTAAATCTGGGTTGCTTCGGCAGGATCTTTGGGATGCTTAGGAAGCCCACTCCAGGAAAAATAAGAACAGTTTGGTTTGGCAAACTACTCTCCGGACCAGGGTGACCAAGCCTGGCCTGGCCTAGCACCGGGTTTGGTTTAGGTTGGACTAGGCTTCAAGCAGCAGAGTCTAGCCTAAGATCTTTTGTAACTGAAAATATATTAAAAACTTAACTCGATATTTGATCATGAATGAACAAATAAATAATAATTTTAGTTATAAGCATATAATCACGCACTAATATCCACTTGATAATTTGTTTACACTCGATAATTTAATTACACATCGATTTTCAAATTGATCCTTAAATTAGAAGAATTTGCTTACAATCGCCATCATGCGAATATAAATTATGGTCACTTGACATACTGCAGGGAAAATACATACCAAAATGCGTACACTTGAGAGAACTAGCATAGGGACACAAAGCAGAACATAAAATGAAAATATGGCAAGGTGTGAATTTCCCCATGCCTCTTGTTCAAGAGCAGTGAGCTCCTCAGAAATAACACAAGTTTTGATGATCCTAAAACGACAGGAAGAATAAAACTCCAACCTTCCGCAAACAAGTCATTGCACAAAAATGGAACACAGAAAAATGAGTATGAAACCTGTCAAACCACCAGGTGGGGTCGAAGTGTCATTTTGTGTGATCCCTGAGAATAAATATTCCTGCAATACATGGGGAACAAAAATCCAGTAAATATGAGGCGGCTGAGGCAGGCTACATGAATAGATAGATTGTTTGCACGACACATCTATTCCAGGAAAGAGTGCAAAAATGAATTACACATTAGCAAGGTATCCAAGAAGGCCAGTACATCATTAGGTATGATGCCATTTAAATAAGATATAATGCACCACAATAATGAAGACATTAATCTTACTTTTCAGTAAGCGTTAACCTCTGAAAGGTTTTTGATCCATGCCATTATTAACTTCCTCCTGATTCTCAGTGCCCATTAGATTGGTCCCTGATCCATGTATCTGCTGTTAATCAAACCCTGAAAATGAGACTGGCACTACCAAACAACAAATATTTACCTAATTGAAACAATTATATATACATGAAAGCATACCATAACATCAGATTTGAAAGGTAAGGTATCTTCAAGAGGCAACCTAGATGGGTCAGAGGGCCTGTGAAAAAGTAAGTGTGCTATAGACCGATCAATGGGATTAGTGTCTGTTTCCATATCCATGAGTCCAGTACACCTGCATAGAGCCATGTATTAGATTTGGAGGAAGAGCATTCAGCAAGCTCATGTTATAATGGAGTTGAAAATTGTGATTTCACGCATCCTCTCCCCTTCAGAAACACTTGTTCCGCAATGTATCCCTATTAGCAATATATTTCTAAACGGAGACAGATATGTACCAAATACCCAAAAAGCTATTTGAGCATTGGAACAATCACAACATTGATTCAGATAATAATCAATGGTAACTGGTACAAGCATAGACACAGAAAAGATTAAATATTGGATGCTAAATTCCAAGTTGCCAATGCATGCATTTATCATGCGGCTGGCATACCAAGAACAAGCCTCTTCTAGGACCACTACGGAAGCACAAGGCCTTGGAATAGAAAGTGGGAAAGAAGCAGGGCAGAGATTAGAATCACATTCATCATGCCCCCCTATAGCCTTATCCTACTTTATATACTGTTATAAGCATAAAATCACAGACAAGTTGGTAGAGTTTCAAACACATCGTCCTAGACCTTAGGTCTGTCAGTCAAGTTACCAAAGCCTGAGTAAGTATATAGAGTGGTATCAATAAAGCATAATGCACCAGTCAACATTTACCCATGACATTGTTCTTGCTCCATCTCATATGTGCCACTGATAGGATACCAAATAGGAAACGGTTATTAGTTTAGTTTATTCGTTTATTTTAATTATGTTATGGGTTAGCTTGTTTAGGAGTTAGTTACATGAGTGGGATCATGAAGCATCCCAAGAGTGCACGTGCACTGTCAGTTATTTCCAATTGCCTCTATAAATATTCCCAACCAGATGTAAGCAGGCATGAGTAAATGAATGAATTGATACTGTTTTGAGATTGGAGATTCTCCCTTCTTTTGGCTTTTATTCTCATCCATTAAGTGAGATGCTTGCTTAATTCAGAGAGTAGGAGAGATTAATGAGTACCTAGATTCCGGGACTTATCGTTTTGGTATCAGAGCGGTGATCTTGGGTTTACTGTGCAACAATGGTAAACCCTTGCTCCACTGCCCTCCATACGGGCCCCAAATTCACACGGCCTAAAAACAAACCACATTCTATCGAACTAAAGAAGCCTCGTTTGATCCAAACGGTGACCACACGTGCTTCCGAAACAGAGACGCCATCTCTACTAGCCACCAACACCGCACGATGTACAGAGACGTAGTCAAGAGGCGACCCACTAGCCACCATCGCTGCTCGACTCGATGCAATCAATGATTTGAGAGAGAAGGTCGAAGCGCTAAAAACAGCAGCAGGAACTCGTCGCCGTGACAAAGGCGTCCTATAAGCTGATGCTAATCAGGACTCCGACGCTACCCAATCTGCCGCTAAACCACTAGCAGCGATCGCTGTTCGTCTCAACACCATTAACACCTTGTCCAAGAAAGTAGCTTCGACGCTAGAGAGGGAAAGCTCGATCCGGCATTCGCATTCATAAGCCGTGACCTGTGCTTAGATCTTCAAGGCTGATGCTTGAATCAGAAGGGAAGGTTGCCTCTTATCGTGGACCCAGCGCAAACCCGACCCAGCATAATATCCGACCCAACTCCACATATACCCAGACCTATTCCACACATGATGCAAGCGAGCACGACGTCATATGGGCTCGTGAAGGCCCCTCCCCCTAGCGCGTCTTCATCAGCCATGAGCACAGCAACGCCACGGAACACCCTGATCGACACCGAGCAGCAACGCAAAAGGGACAAGGGGTGATGTTTTCGTTGTGGCGACCATTTTCGACCTATGTTACAGTGGACACGGAAGTGGCAGAGGGAGGCAACCCTGTTCCAGCTCTTCTAGTGAGATCAGCAATAGAACCCCATATCCCACCTTGAAGACAAGGTGGTTTTTCAGGGAGGGAGTAATGATAGGACACCGATGGGAAACGGTTAATAGTTTAGTTTATTGGTTTATTTTAATTATTTAATTATGTTATGGGTCAGTTTGTTTAGGAGTTAGTTACATGAGTGGGATCATGTAGCATCCCATGAGTGCACTTACGCTGTCAGTTATTTCCAATTGCCTCTATAAATATTCCCAACCAAATGTA
The DNA here is from genome assembly GCA_025593235.1 of Vachellia pachyceras. Lineage (NCBI taxonomy): Eukaryota > Viridiplantae > Streptophyta > Magnoliopsida > Fabales > Fabaceae > Vachellia > Vachellia pachyceras. The sequence continues at coordinate 6,278 of JANTPZ010016407.1, read as the reverse complement.
AGCAGGCATGAGTAAATGAATGAATTGATATTGTTTTGAGATTGGAGATTCTCCCTTCTTTTGGCTTTTATTGATTTATTCTCATCCATTAAGTGAGATGCTTGCTTAATTGAGAGAGTAGGAGAGATCGATGAGTACTTAGATTCTGAGACTTATTAGCCACACTCCTTTTTAATTAAGATTTCAAACAAATAAAACATTACGTTCACGTGCAATATGAAATTCAAATACTACGCCTTTAACTAATTACAGGTGTTAGAGAAGCAGCAAGAGGAAATCCAGAAAATCAGCTAAACGACCATAACAAGCAATTATGTTAACCAGCATTTTAACCATTGAGCTGGTTCTCTAATAGAGCAATGTAGACCTGGGTAGACAAGAAAAACAGAAACAACTACCTGCTTGGATCCTGCACCATAGCTTTGCAAGCTTCAACATCATCTCCAATGCTACCATTTCCATTTGTGCTTGCATAAGCATGTCTTTGTTCAGCACTCTTAGCCAAGCGATATAAACTATCTCTTATGCACATTTTGGTTCTAATATCCAACTGCACTCAAGCAAATTTTGTTGTGGACAACAATATGGTCAACAAATTGGTAAGTAGTGATCAATGATTCTATTGAAGCTAACAACCTCATTGGCACTTTAACATGGAGTACCATCCTAACTTTCTTTTAAACAAAATATAAGGAAACTCTGTTGTAATCAAGACAAAGCTACGTAAACAGCATACCCATATAGAATAAATCATGTAAAGCAAAACAACTTTGTTCATTGACGATGTACCAACATCATCTATTGCTTTTTCATGTCACACATGGTCTACAGCGATAAAATCAACGTTGGTATGACCATTACACTAGATCTCTTCAAAGCAGTCCATTAACAACATAGGAAATGAGACCTCACCTCCAATTTGTCTCTAAAGTAAAGAAGCCAAACCACAAAATCCAAAAGGAAAAGCAACTTCCACACATTATTGTGTCCCAAAGACCAGTAATTTATGCAGTGCTTATTGTATAGAGGCCTCTGCTATACTACAATGTGCCCATTAACTAGTCCTCAAAATGAAGATGACAATCCCAACCTCAAACACCAATTTGTCAAAAATTTCTAGGACAGGGATTCACCCAAGTGCCACCGAACTAAAAAATAATGCATCCCAGAAGAGGAGTCAATCGGTTGAGTTATAAAGCATTGTGATTTTGAGGAGACATTAAGAACTTTAAAGCTACAAAACTCAAGGTTTTAGTGAGATTCTGCAACAGTAAATTCTATAGTTTGCTACTCAACAACTCATTCTGGAAAACCCATATGATACTGCAACATTGAGATTGACTACATAAGTGGTAAAAAATAATGTTCATCTTTACGCAAGTTTTAATGAATATCAAGGTTTGTTATGATTCTTTATTTTTTATCTTTCCCCCTTGGTCTGATATGCTATGATCCTTTAACTTCACCTTAACAATTCTAAGGACAAAATTTGCTCTACAAATTTACCAACTACTTAGAAGGGAAGTGCACCACCGTGAGATGAAAATAAGAATATCACATTTAGAGCCCCATCCTTTGTCCCCTTCATTTCCCCCCTGATCAACCATGATACATTTTCCTTTGGTCCAGAATCATTAATAATACTCTAGAGGTTAACAGTCCAATATGAAGAATTTCATGAAGTAATTCACATTTACAACATTTATATGGATGAGAAGAAATAGATTTAAAAGCAGATCATGTTTACAATGGATGATAAAAGACTCAAGATAAAGATTCGAAGTCATAAATCCAAGTACCTGATCCATGACCTGCTGTAGCTGACAAAAGCTGGTAGCTTCATGGGAGATTTCCTCCAATGCAGAGCTCATGGATGAACTTTCCTGCACATTAGATGAGTCTTTTTCTTGCGAAAATCCTATGCTAAAGCCTCCCACTACACTATGACCTTCATTCTCATTTTCAAACTCAGACAATTGCTGTTGAGCTGAACCTGGACTGCTAATTGGTGCTATACTCACTACGTTTTCATTTCTTGAACTCTTAGATGGTGCCAGCGCATCATGACTATGGTATAACTTTTCTCCCTTTTCATTTGGTTTTAAGGAAGCATCTTGCATGGAATGACCATGAGTACTAGCCATGTTTGATGTGTAGGATGATTCTTTTAGAGGAGATAGATTGCTTTCAAGATCAGATCTGGATCCACATGAAGTTGGATGGACAGAAGTGTGATTCAGGCCATTACTATAGTCTGGGACTGTCAGGAGAACTTCAGCCTCAACAGCTGAATTTAGGCTTTGTTTCTGTTTCAGGATGCTAGCATAAGAATTAAACCCACTGGAAGAGGCTTCATTTGGTTGCTTCACATTTTCATATTGAGTTGGATGAGAAAAGTGAAGAAAAGAATCATCATTTTCCAGGCAGACATCATTTATTCTTCCTTGAGATGCCTCGGACAGCCTCTTTTGCATCTATAATTCATGAGATACAAATCAAGAACCAATTAATTACATACAGGATTGCTGAAATTAAGCTGATCAGGTATGCAGACTAATTCACGACTAAAAAATATATAATAAATAAGTCCCAACATGATGCTACTGAGATATCAAGCACAATAAGTTCTTGCTACTGAGATATCAAGCACATCAGTTCTTCCCCCTGCTTGGTAACATACTTGTATTATCAAGACCGCAATGATTTATTTCATTATTGTTAACAATTATCATCATATCAGGGGTACGTGTCAAAATCAGTACTTCTAATCCCTTTGAGAGTTGTGCAGGACCCACATCTTTTGAGTCTTTTGAAGAAAGAATGCATAGAATTACAGCTTCACAACTCAAATTTAAGGACTAAAGAATCTGATAGGATACCAGAAGAAGAATAGGGAAATGGTTACTTAGTTGAGTCTTTATTAATTAATTATTTAATTATGTAATTTGATTGAGTCTTTGTTTATGTATTTGTTCAGTTGTTTAGTCAGTTATTAGTCCACTAGGAGATCATGGGTCTGTTTAGAGAGTTAGTTGTTCAGTTAGTGGGGTTATGGAGAGAACCAGTTAGAGTCCAGCTTCCTCTATAAATGGCATGGTTGTATTCAAGTTTAGACATAAATGAATAAAGAAATATTTTATCTAAATATTGGAGATTCTCCAACTCTTTGGCTTCTGTTAGGACCCTGGTCAAACTTGCTTTATGAGATTCCAAGTTGACTTGGCTGCTTCCTACTATTTTGGATGATAGGGGTTATTTTATAGAGTAAGCTATAGGCTTTAGCATTGTCTCCTGTAATTGGTATTTTGGGTAGTGTGCAATGTATTCTTGGTCTATTTAAACCTTGGCCTCTAGTTGTGAGAGGCATGCCTTATTTTGTATTAGAGTATTGAGGAAGGTGCTGGTTCTCCAGACCCTTAGGGCTGTGAATTTGTTTTCACAGAGGCTATGGGAGTTTTCTCACAGATTAGGCTGTGTGAGTCATTCCACAGAGTGTATTTGGAGCATTAATATTAGTTTTCTTGTTATTTTCCCTAATTGTAAGCTGGGCTACAACAGCTTCTTTTATCTCTCATTAAGTGAGATCCTTGCTTAAAAGGAGAAACTAGAAGAGACTAATGAATACCTAGATTCCGGGTTTCATCATTTGGTATCAGAGCCTCGTGTGATCCCAATGGTGACCACTCGTGCTTCACGGACGGAGACGCTATCAGGAGGGAAATCGCTAGCCACCTTCACCGCTCGACTCGATGCCTTCGATGACTTGAGAGAGAAGGTCGAAGCGTTGGAAGCAGCAGCTGGGAGAGCTCATCACCGGGCAGCAGCGTCCAACACACGGCCGATAGCGATGAGAGTCCAAAGATCGCGTTTCGTCACCGGTTGCCTTGCACACCACTGGAGTTCCAGAAAACGGAAAAAAAAAAAAAAGCAAAAGTCGAGTCGCCAACAAATACCCTGTTCGTACCATCGTCGCCGCGTCGTCCGTTCAGTTCAGTCGTTCCAGTCCACTTCGCCGTCAACGCTGCTTATTGGCCCAAGCGCGTCGCTCGTCGTCAACCTCATCTAGGTTAGTCGTCCGTTCAGTCGCGGTCGAGAGCTCCATCCCGTCAAAGCCCTGAGTTTGCGCTCTCTGTGCCCCGTACCCGTCCCCTGCTCATCCGTCCGTCTGTTCGTCCGTCTGCCCCATGCTTGTTCCCTGTTTGTTGCCCGAGTTCCGTGCCAGACCAGTCGCGTCCTCTGCCCAGTCCATGTTTGTGTGGAAAAAAAAAATTCCACCTTGAGGGCAAGGTGGTTTTTAAAGGAGGGAGTAATGATAGGACACTAGAAGAAGAATAAAGAAACGGTTACTTAGTTGAGTCTTTATTAATTAATTATTTAATTATGTAATTTGACTGAGTCTTTTTTTATGTATTTGTCCAGTTGTTTAGTCAGTTATTAGTCCACTAGGAGATCATGGGTCTGTTTAGAGAGTTAGTTGTTTAGTTAGTGGGTTATGGAGAGAACCAGTTAGAGTCCAGCTTCCTCTATAAATGGCATGGTTGTATTCAAGTTTAGACATGAATGAATGAAGAAATATTTTATCTGAGTATTGGAGATTCTCCAGCTCTTTGGCTTCTTTAATCTCCCATTAAGTGAGATCCTTGCTTAAAGAGAGAAACTAGAAGAGACTGATGAATACCTAGATTCTGGGTTTCATCAGAATCCTAGTTAATTATTCAAAATAAAGAAAACAGAAAATAAAATGGAATTGTGTACCAACCTTATCTTTGAACCTAAAGTCATCTGTATTACCAGATTTCATGTCGAATTCATTTAACGTTGATAATGGACCAGGAACAACATCATCATCATTATCCGTTTGACCTCTTAATCTTCTATCAACAGGAAACGCTTGTTGGTTGGAATCAGCTGTTGTTGGACCTTCAACATCTTGTTTGGAATCTATACTATAATCTGATATAATTTTCATTGGACCTGCTTCAGCACATGAAAATTTGAAGTCAGACTTCAATGCTTCATCAGATCCTTCCATGCTGTGTGAGGATGGGAGCCAGCAGAATTCCTCTTCATTATTAAGGTTCCCCATCCCAAATGTTGAATCACAGCTTCTGCGATTTTAAAAGTAGCACTCAAACAAAGGTAAAGGTGAGAAAATTAAAAATTGAGTCAAGTAGGATATCTCACTACCTAAACATCTGGTCCACATCTTCATAGTTTCCAATATCAAGCCATCCATCATTATCAAGAAAACTTAATTCATTGTCAGTCTGTGATATGTGGTTGATCAGATATTGACACACACTATCATCTTCAACTACGCACTTGTCCCCCAAAATAGCACAAAACTCACTACCACTAGAATCCATATTTCTGCTCTTGAAACAATGACCAGACATCCCTGTATCATCTAAAGCTAGTCTTTTCACTTCTTCACTTGTGTCAGCATTGCATGAAGGAAACATGCCTTCTGGTGTTTGAGACCATGAATTTTTTTCCAACATGTTTTCTTTCAGAGACATTAAGTATAATTTCTCCTTATCATGAGCATTGAGGCTACTAACATTATCAGCACTTTTAATATTGTGTACTTCCTGGCAGGGTTTCTTGCAGTTAATGTCCTGTATCGCAAACTGTTTCATATGTTCATCACCAACATGGGGTACTATATGATCATCATTCTCCCCAAAGTCATTCCATACATTATCCTCAAGCTGTAATATCACAAGTACAGAAACAAATGTTAAGAAAATCACTCGCAATGACCAAGCATACTAAATGCTTAAACTACCAAGAGTCCAAACAAAGAATGGTTAGTGTTGAAGATTATATAAAGGCAATCTATAGGCCTTAGCTTAACAATTAAGCTCTTGAGTTCATACACTTCTCCAAGGCCACTACTACAAAGTGGTAAGAATTACAGTGTCTCCCCCAACACACTCATGCTCTTAATTAAGGGTTTTTTTGAATCTCATTTTCAAAATAGCTTTTAAAGATTATAAGGCAAAACCTAGATTTTGGAGAATAAATTTTGGAAAATAGCATTTACAGATTCCGAGGCAAATCCTAGATTTTGAAAAGTGATTTATGTTTGGGAACTTATTAACTTTTACGGATTTCGAGGCAAAAAGTAGGTAGGAAAAAGGAAAGAGAAAGAATGAAAAGTAGGAAAGAGAAAGAAAGAAAGAAAAGTAGAAAAGAGGAAAAAGAAAGAAAAAAAGTAAGAAAGATGAAAGAGAAAGAAGGAAAAAGTAGGAAAAAGAGGAAAAAGTAGATTTCAA
>JANTPZ010016404.1:0-12951 GCA_025593235.1 Vachellia pachyceras | reverse complement strand
GGACGTGGACCCTTGCCGATGAAGGAGAAGCTCCTGCTAACTCTGGCATTGCTCACGTTAGCACCTATTAGGGTGGTCCTGACCATCGCCATCTTGATCTCCTATAACTTCGTCTGTAGGATCTGCACACTATTCTCCGTCCCTTATCGGGATGATGGACAGGAAGATTACGCGCACTTGCGCGGGTGGAGAAGGTCTGTGATAGTTTGGTTCGGCAAAGTTCTCCCCAGGCTCATCCTTTTTGTTTTAGGGTTTTACTGGATCAGTGAGACCTATCGGACTCCACATACTGATGAAAAGCCCACCTCTGAGGTACCTCTTTCAAATTTCTCTATCTTTAGGAAATGTTTTCAGCTGGCGCTTTTGGCTATCACTTTGACTTAAAATCTGTTTGAGAGGACCGATGTGATTGAGAGAGTTGTGCCCTTTAGTAAGTTCTATGGACGCATCTGTTTGTTTCTGAACACATCATCTCACCCTCTACCTGTTCTTAAGTTGGGAGGTGTGACCCACGAGAGCTGCTTAGTGCTTATACTGCCCTAAATTGGACTGGCTTAACTTTCATAAGAAGCTCCTTCTGCTTCTGAATAACCCTAACAGATTACTGAAACCCATCCCTGAATTTGATTCTGAATTTCAGCTGCATGAACTCTACTTTTGAATTATCTCAATTTTTTTGTGGAAATATGTTTGCTCCATCGTCCTAAGAACTTAAGTTTTAAAACTTGCTTTGAAATGGATTGTTTCTTACTTCCCATTTAAAAGTGCAAGGCATTATTTTCAAGATATTAGTTCTTCAAAAAACCTTTAAAAAATAACTACTTGCCCGTCAAATTTTTGGATAAATAATAATCCGATAGAAATCTTTTGATTAAAAAATATATTGACTTGAACAAAATCTAAGGTGGGAAATTTAAAATTCAAATTCATATAACTAAAATGGAAGAGAAGAGGATAAAAATTAAAAATGAACAAGACGGAATGGAAAGAGATATGGAGCAATGTAGACCGTACTGTTCATGTGGCTTGTAGATACTCAATAGCAAATTCTGAAAAGAGGCCACGTACTTCATCGGTTATGAAAAGTGTGGCTTGTATGAGAATTTATATTTCTGTATAAATTAAAATTGAATATAATGCTCAACCGGGTATTATGCACCTCAATAAATAATTAAAGTTTTAAGGTTAATTCATATATGCCTATATTCTAATCTTCTATCTCCTTTGACCTGACAATAAGGAGAATATGTATTTTTCGTTGAAATTCTGTGACAGTGTGACTCTCTGGTTCATATAATGTACTTTGAGCTACTGATGTACCTACCTAGAGTTAGCACCTTCCTTTTCTTCCGGGACCTTCAGAGGAAACTAGAATGTGATTGAGCAGCTGCAATTGTTATAGTTTAGCTCCAGCTTTCTTATCTCTATATTTTTGTCTTGGTATTTGCTTTAACGTCTACTAATTATCTTCTCTTTTAATGTAAGAAGAAAGGAAAGGACCAATCTGAAGAGATGGGAAGACCTGGAGTAATAATATCTAATCATGTGTCATACTTGGATATTTTGTATCACATGTCTTCATCATTCCCAAGTTTTGTCGCAAAGGTTTGTCTTGTTGTCCCATGTAATTTTTGTCGATTGTATATTGCTCATCTTGCTGTAATGACATCAGATTTGTTACTGACACGTTTCAAACTCTATATGCCAATCTTGGATTTTCTTGCTGAAGGCATCTGTGGCTAAACTTCCGTTAGTTGGTCTCATCAGGTTTGTTAGCTTGCTATTGAATGCATTATCTATTTTCCTGTGTTTATTGCTGTTTAGGTATTGCTGTGCATGCAACCTTTTTCTTTTCATAATGCAAAATAAGACTTTCTTGAGTTTAATGATCGTGCAGCTTATGGAATGAACATGCTGCATCTTTCCTGTGTTAATGCGTTCTCTTTAATCTTCACCTGTGAAACAACTTAAAATCTTGGGCTGAAACATTTTTGCATGTTTTGTGACAGTAAGTGCCTTGGCTGTGTCTATGTTCAGCGGGAATCAAAGTCATCAGACTCCACAGGTGTTTCAGGTGCTTATTGGTGGGAGCATGCTTAGATACTTTTGACAATATGTAAAGCCCCAACCTGCTCTCAGGGGGGCTCTCTTCCAATCCTCCGTTCTGCATGGTTCTTTTTTTTTTCTGCCATATTGTAGTGCCATACTAAATGCACAAGGTCTTTTGCTTGCTGAGTTTATAAATAAATTGTTTAAGAATACAATGTTGATAAGATATTACAGTGTTTTTAGCTAGGTTGAGCTTGAACTTAGGCTTTATTTTTCCCTTTTTGGAGAAAATTAGGTCCATAAATTATCAGGTATAACTAAATTGAAGACATTTCCTCCTGCAGGTGTTGTCACTGAAAGAATTCTAGAAGCTCATCAGAATAAGGTTTCCCCAATGTTGTTATTTCCAGGTTATTATCCTTCTGATGATTTCATGTTATCTGTGTTTCTTTAGCTACTGTTGTTATACACTTCTAAATCAGTTTCATGGAATTGGAATTAGGTTCTTATGCAATGCATCACCTTTCTGTAATATTTATCTAATTATTTAAGTGTGTCCTACTGAATAAATTTATTATGCATCTTGGTTTTCAGTGGTGAACATTATTAACCATTGTTCTGGGTTGAGATTTTTCAGAAAGGAAAGAATTTTCCACAGTTGTCTTTTTCCTGATCTTTTCAACTTTAAAATTTTTTGTCTAAGTTTAATTCTTAGTTACTTCATGTCTCTTCTCATCAATAATTTATTTATTTATTCATCTAAAAACCCCATCTCTTTATTTGTTTGTCTTCAAACTAGATGGGTGAGCCTCATGCATGGGGTGGAGCATGAGGAATGAGCTTCATTGTTTATGACTTGTGAATAATACAATTTGTTGTAGATTGATTTTATATTGATATTACTATAAACATTAAATCTCTAATTTATTGTGTTGCTGGTATGTGAAACATTTGGTGTCTATGGTAGCACTGGTCACATTATAATCAAATGCGTCTCTCTTAGGTCCTATCCTATATTTTCTTTCATCCATCGAAGATAGCATGCCATTACATAAAGGATGTCCTAGAGCATCTATTTTTTTTTTTTCAATTCTTATTGTTAGTCTTATAGTTGTTTTAATTTAATGATGCTGAGTATTCTACAGAAGGTACAACCACAAATGGCGACTTTCTTCTTCCATTTAAGACCGGTGGTTTTTGGGCAAGTGCTCCTGTACTCCCTGTAATTCTAAAATACCCTTACCAGAGATTTAGTCCTGCCTGGGATTCCATATCTGGGGTGAGTGGTTATAAAGTTTTAGTTTTTATGTGCTTTATGAATTTCCACCATGAGAACTAATATATCAACTAGCATCTATATAGTTTTGTTTTGCTAAGCGGATCACATTTTGAGCTTATGGTTGTGCCTTGGCTTCAGCATTTATGTTGAATTTTCTTCTTTTATTTCTTAAGCCTTACTTTATGTTTAATTTTGATGGAATGCTAAAGTCTTCAGCAATTTTGAGGGAGCCAGTGGTTGGTACACGTTTAACTTCTCTTCATGTGGAGGTGGAAAATGCCAGCAGTACCAATGAGGAATTAGCCGTACCCCCTATTTGGACTGAGGGTTTTGGAGGGGAGTGGAGTTGCTCCCCTCTTATTATTTGGATAAGAAAATTGGCCCCTGAACCCTCCCCTCCAAATGGGTAGTTTTGGAGGGGAGGGTGTATTCTAGTTATAGTGGGACCAAAATAACCTCAGTTTTTTTTTAAATTCCAACATTACCATTGGCATTAATGAAAATTAACATCCTGGTAAACATGTTGTAGGAACAAGCTCTTACGCTCAGAAGTTTTACTTGAGTGTTGATAGTAATGGAATTTATAGAAATCTCCTTTTTTAACTTTTTCATGATTTTCAAATTTTCTTTTTATGTAGTTCAAACTTGCTGCATATTTGCAGGTGCGCCACATAGTTTTTCTCCTCTGTCAGTTTGTAAATCATATGGAGGTGATACGGTTACCTGTCTACTATCCCTCCCAATTAGAGAAGGATGATCCCAAACTTTATGCTAATAATGTTAGAAGCTTGATGGCTACTGAGGTATGAAATTCCGTGAATACCGTTTCTGTCCTGTCATTGGCATTTAGCTTAGTGGGAGTGAAATTGTTAGACTGCTAATTATAAATACTTGATTTTGTTCATTTGGTATTCCCTGCTATTTCACTTTAAACTCTTTATATAATTGGGTAAATTGTAACGACGAGTAATACTTCATTGTGCTCCTCTCTTTCATGACCCCCCCCCAAAAAAAACAAAAAAACAGAAAAAGAAGCATAGCCTAACTTTAGTGAACCCTTGTATTATCGAGAGCAACATGGAAGATCTTGCAAATCTAATTGTTTTGATGAATGTTTTATATTATGTTTTGGTTGCAGGGTAATTTGATGCTTTCAGATATTGGGTTGCCTGAAAAGCGGATATATCATGCTGCTCTCAATGGTAATAATAGCCCGCCTAATGTTGTACATCAGAAAGACGATTGATAATTTCATGGCACCCCTCTCAAATGATATGTTGATCCCTTCCGTTTCATGGTTTCAATCTTGGCATTTGCACTTGAATTGACAGCTGATAGGGGGGGTGTTTATAACTTACCCAAACAACCGATTGGTGCTTGTGTACTTTCACAATAACACGGCCAATTAGGTGCTCTTAATCGCTGGTGAAGTCTTGTTGGATTTGAAGCACCTGTTTCAAGAGTCACGCCGGTTATTGTAGAAATGTCCACTGTGATGAAGAAATTTTATGCAGATGCCACTAGACCTTTAACATGGAATGTACACGCCATATTTCATCTGCTGCAACACATGCGAAAAATTATTGATTTCTGTAATGGGCAAAAAAAAAAAAGAACTCGAGTGTATGTCAGCCAGATTTGGATTACTTGCAGTGCCAATTTTTAAGCGATGCTCAAATGTAGAGTATTTGAATGAAAATAAATAATGAATAAAGTTTTAAAATAACATGCACGTTAATTTCATAATTGCAGTTGAGCATTCCACGAAATAGGCACTCCAAGGGATCCAAATCCATGCCAGCATCGAAAGTTGGACATTTGTGGAGGCAGTCACTTACAATTTACCTCAAGAAATAACTGCAGCTAGGCCAACAAGTAATCACACATACTTGCTATACGGATCAATCTCATTGTTGACATATAGCAAATTCTCATTAGGGTTTCTTTGTCCCTCTTTATAGGTATTGACAGAGGTTAAAGGGCACCAAGCATATTAAAATAAGTCCATGCCTCCTGCATTTCAATTATAGGCAAAATGGTTAGAGTTTCAAAAGATGCCCAGAGGACGTTGAATGAGCCAATAATGATGGGCATATTCCTCATTTCCTACATCCCTATGGTTTCCTGGAATCTAACTAAATCCAGGCAATGTTTGGTTAGCAAAAAACATGTTGCCTAACATGTATAATCAGTTCCAAACGCGATAATACCTTAAAAGACATCAAATAATATTTTACTCGAAAGAGGTGGCCAAGTATATCACCTGCAAAATATCAAAAACTTTTTCTGCAATGTATTTTTTATGAGACGTGGCACCCTTCTGCTGCAGCTTATCTGGATGTAGACCTAGCACCGTTTGGCAACGCGGTGCTTCTACTTATAAGCACGTTCAACAATGTTTTTCTGCAAAACGAGATAATCTCCTCCACATATTTACCTCGACTTGTGTAAAGCTCTTTGATAAGCTCTTTTAACTGCTTTCCCTTCGATTATATCAACAAGAGGCACGGGCTTCCAACCGCTGTCGGGCTAAAGCACCTATATTGATGATGATGGCCAACTTTAATAAGTAGGTCATATGAACTTCAAGAACTAGGCACCATATATCATTTTAAGGCATTATCAAGACACATTATCTTCGTTGACAAGCAATAAAAACAATCGGAAATTTTTTTATATGTAAAATTGAATCTGAACTCTGGTTTGAACATGTTTGATATTGCTCACATATTGTAATGTTGATAGCAGAGACAGTGTGTTTCCTTGCTTCCCGTTAGACCATTGTCTTATCTTATCATCAATGACCTACATTATCCACAACATGTCAACATTATACAGAGTTGTGCTCTAGTAGGACCTTGAAACAAATATAGCATGGGCAGTGACACAATACTTTGATTTCTTGATTATGCCGCGTTTGTAAGGCTTCATTCTCATCTGGCGCTAGCTCCTTTACCTGTTGTGAAGAAACACAGTTAAGGAGCTCATCAGCATTTGGCTAACAAAGCTCTATCTTCTCTGATCCCTCCCCTTCTTATTCTCTCTCTCCTCTCTCCTTCCCCCCGCAATGGAAGGTAATAGTTCAATTTTGCACTTAAAGATGTCGATTTTATGTCTTAGTTTAACAGTATTCCATTGAATGAGAAAGATTAAGCATAGTAACAACCTACCAGAAAATTCCCATGTAAAAGCCCGTCTTCAACCGCAACTGTACTATCAGGAATTGCTGCAAAGAATAAAAGTACTACATCAACTATATGGCCAAATCATATATATACACAGCATTTGGATCATATGGGACGCTTGTTTTTGCAGGGAATGTTTGCCAGAGTTAAGCGAAACACGTCTTTTTTTTGGGGGGGGGGGTTGCAGGGCCGTGAGAGCATTTTAATATTGAATTTGATGCTTGTTCTACAGTTATGTCTTTTGTGTGTGTGTGGGAGAGAGGGGGAGAGAGCATATTCATAGCTTAATTTCATCAGGTGTGCCTCCCATGGAGAACTTTAATACTAGTCAAATTAAGATGGAGAATTTATATTTGTAGAACTGTTACCTGGTTCTGAGATATCCTGCCAAGACAAATCATTACCAGAAATGTTGGCAGTCTCTGTGGCAGAGTCCTCTATCTTCGACAGTTGAGGATTATCTTCTGCCTTGGAAATTTGAATGAAACCTCAAATTAAACTGTTATGAAACTAAAATATTTAGCTTTTAGATTTCAGACTTCAACACACAACAATTTTCTCAGTAGGTGTTCTAAGGTTATTTAGCATTCACATTCGTTTTTCAAGTTGAATTTATTTCTTGTCCATTCACGTTTGTTCAGTTGTACCAACACTTACTTCTGTTGTTCGTAAATCACTTATCATCTTGTATTCAGACGATTTGGTGCCGACTCTTGGCTTTGTAAAAGCTTCTTGGCTGAATATTTGAACAAATTCTTTAACTGTTCCTTTCACTTTGACATTCTCCATATCCTCATCTAATCTTAGCGAACTTTGCAAGGCAGCTTTAGTTGCTTCTGCACTCTTCAAGTCAACTGCCTTTTCTACTTGATTCTTCAAAGTAGCACTGATGTCGCAAAAAATGGATGACTTCATAGTTTTGCTTGCTTCTCCTTTGCCCATTTTAATCTTCTCAGTATAATCCGACATCAAAAAATTGAAGGAGGTTTCAGGAAGGCTTGTTTGGATAGTCTGTTGGAAAACGGACATAGATTTCGAGGTAAATATGTGAGAGGAATTTTGTCTCGATAAGCGTAGCCAAACAAGCACATTGAGTGGTGTAATTGGCTTTTACCTAGGGTGTCATCGATTTTGCTGAATAGAGAATGTAATGATTTTGACTCACCCTTGTCAGTTTTAATTGCCTGAACTAAATCCTCTTTCGTTTTTCCAGAAACTTCCTTCTCGCTTACGGTATCGACATTGATTGTTGAAGGTTTAGAAAGAAACTGAAAGCAAACGCAAACGCAAGAAGAAAAAGAACTCTGGATATTTTTGAGGATATATTTTATTCAACCTGTTATATGGGTACTTAAAGACTTTATTACATGCTAAAAATCTGCTAAATCCCTATGAATCTGCTAACCAATAACATCCCACTAAATCAGCAAATACATGGCTAAAAATCAGTAACAAACTTTGACAGAATCAAAACTCTAACAATTTATTTTAAATCTGAAATTAATTCCTAAAAATCAGCAACACTAATTTCAGAGGCTCAACAATTGTGCTTGAGTGTCAGATGATGAAGTACTACCAGGGACATCTTTGATAAGGTTTTGAAGGGTGCTTAAGGATTTCAAATAAGGTTTTGCAGAAGCTCTTTCTTCTAGCGAATGTGGCCCATTTTGAGAGGTTACAGAAGAAGTTGACCAATCTTGTCTTCCGCTTTTCAACGAAGAGGAGCTGGTATTTGCTACAGAACCATCATTCTGAGAAGTACCTTCTCTCGCTATCCAATCCTTAGCGCTTGAGCATCTCTCAAGTTTAACATTTTCTTTTGTTCTTAAGTTTATTTGTGTCCTAAGAGGCATCAACAATGGTACCATGCCTTTACTTTCCCATTTATATATTGAGAAATGAAACTGACCTGCACTATCGCCTCCTTTGTCTGCTTTATCAGATATGCCCAAATCTGAAATCTCTTGTGAAGAACGACTTGGCCGTAGAGTTCCTGAACCATTCTTTGACCTTGAGTAGCGTGGCTCGAAAATCTAGAAAGATAAGTGACCGGAGAATCTGAAGAGCTTAAGCCATTTGAAGCGAGATCCTTGTTGCTCATGCGTAGGCTCCTAGGAGGGGAACCAAACGTTGGAAGGTCCGTCGTCCCTTTTGTCAATTTCGCGGGAAGTCTGAGGAAGTTTTTTTTTGGGTACCGTTCCCACCAAGATCAGGGTACAATCCTACGAGATCGCCTACTAAAGAAGTCCTCATAACGATAGAGAAAATCGAACTCACCTTTTTATAAAAGTTGAATCCATTACTTACCATATGTGCCAACTCTCATTGGCCAAGGCCGAGGAAGTTGAAGAATGAATGTGCTATCAGTGCAGTGAGTCTTAACAAATCAGAATAACAAAAAAAAAATTCAAGAGACTACAATGGACATGTGCCATAGCTGTGGAATATTGGATCCTCGCCGTTATTTTCGGCAGCAGTCAAAGACATCTGTTGGGCCGCATTTTCTACAGATGTGCTAGGCCCAGATCATTTCAGAGGCTGGCCCATCAATCAAGTGGGCCTTGATATCCAATAGGTAGCTATAAGTCTTTGACCAAACAAAGAAGGGGCTTGTTTGCCTCCACAAAATCCATTCCTACGCTTACCGAGATAAAATTTCTCTCACATATTTATCTCGAAATCTGTGATCGTTCTCCCAACGGACTATCCAAACAAGCCCAAGGTTGTCTCGTTTAATAGTATTTTTTTTGTGGTCAACACCACATGAATAAATTTTATTTCAACCAATTACTAGCTAATCTGTTAAAACCAAATATCATTAGCAATAGTTAGGTTTAATTTTGCTGAAAACCGGTGCAACTTTTTAGTTAGAAGGACCTGAAATTGGAAAAAAAATGTATAATATTTTTCAGAGCACTGGTACCATTAAATTTAGATTCTTCTTGTGAATAAAATTTTAAATGGGAATTTTTAACTGATTTTCTATTGAATCTAAAACTTATTGCAATTTTTCGCAATTGCAACGCAAAGATAATTGATGACAATTCTTGGAATTATTTTCCAATATGATAAGTACTAAGAAGGTGAAGAAGAAAAAGGTTTCATTCTATTTTAGCTCCCAGCTGGGGTGAAAACAGGTAAGGTGATTTGTTGCATGACATGTAAAAGTTTGTACAGACCAGATTTTTTAGGCTCAGGCGGCATGAGAAACCATATTTCAAACAGGCATAGCTCAGGCCGCTTGATAGGCCTTTTGGCCTTTAAGGCGATCTTGGTCTTTTTTTTTAATGAATTTTGAGTTTCAATTGTATGGTGGCTAAGAAGAGTAAGAAAAATCTATCTTGATTATTCCCACTGTTGTGGATATAATAACGCAATACGAAAACAAACCCAAGCACAGACATGAAAAAGATCTGTAGCCTAAACCAATCACACATAAAACATGTCTGACTTGTTTGGGGTAACCTGTTTCCACACCTACTTCCAACACAGCATATATGAATTTGCAAATAGCTAAAATAGTGAAATTTTTTCTTGGATAAGAAGGAAGGGTTAGTAAGAATAAGCAATGCCGATGAGAGAGCAAAGCCTCATGCCCCGTTTGATACGTGGAACTTATTTTAATGGAATTGGAAGTGGAAGTATGTTTGGTAGGTTAGAAGAAGTGGGGTATTATTTTAATTTAATATTTATAGTAGAAAAGACTAATATACCCTCAAAAAAATCCCTCCTTCCCAAAAAAAAAAATCTCTCCCCTCAACGGAGAAGCCAGAGATCGCGCTGTGGAGATCGAAAAAATTCTTCCCCTCCCCGCAACAGCCGTCGACGAAAAAACTTCCACCATCCCAGCACGGCCACCGTCCCAGCATAGGCATCCACAAGCACAGGCATCCACCGTCGCCAGAGTTCGTTCTTTGTTGCTGAACAGGAAGCGTTCGTTCTTCGTCGCCAGAATCGTTGTCGCCGTCGCCGTCGCCGTCACCGTCACCATCTGAGTCGATTAATGTGGGTTGACCGGAGAAGAAAATGGGCGAAGGTTATAGCCATAAATGGACAATGGAATTCAGGTCGGAACCCACTTCCATAGGTATGAGGGTGGAACCCACTTCTATCCATTTTGGTTTCATGGATTCTATGTAGAACTAGATTTCAACGTAACAAACACACATAATATGGGTTCCGGCTCCATTTCCAATTCTTGAGCTCTACTTCCTTGCTACCAAATGGGGCATCAGTGTTGATGGGAGAGAAGAAGCAACAGAGGATTCAGCTGCGAGAGGCAGAGGAGGGGCAGGGCTCATGATTCTGGAAGCTGGCGTCGAAGAGAAAGGGTGTCGTTCATGCTTCGTTAAGGGCTTGTTTGGTCGGGGGAAGGGAATAGAAGGGGATGGAATCCCTCTCCTTGTTTGGTTTAAAACTTTGGAGGGAGAGTACAACACGGAGACTATCTCCTCCAAATATATCGTCGTAGAAGTTATCGTTTGTGTGCCGCATTCTGTTCAAATTTTCTTCCCCCAAACACAGGTTTCTCGCAAACTTGAGGCCACGCGCACCAGGCACCATCATCCTCCATTCGCGATGCACTGAAATCCAGCGACGATTCGCCGATACCGTGACGCATCTCCTGAATTGAAGACTGCCTCGGCGGGCCGCCAAACACATCGTGGAAATTAACGTCTGAGTTTCGGAGTGGCGTGGACGGCCTTTGTTGATTGTAGTAACCTGAGAGGGTATTCTCCCGTTGAGGAAATCTCACCATTATTCCACCAGTAAACGGCCGTTGCCGATGGATCAAGTGGTTGTTGACGAATCGTTGTGGAGGTATTCGAAATTGGCAGGGAATGTAGGAATAGGGATTGACAGGTTTCGAAGGGATTTCGAATTGCGAAGCCACAAAATTTGGCAGACTCTGGATAAGATGACGAGGAAAATTCCAAATCATATGCGAGCCTTGCCAGTAGGGCTTGTTTGGGGAGGCCGTTTGCCTCCCCAAAAACCATTCCTACGCTTATCGAGATAAAATTTCTTTCACATATTTACCTTAGAATCTGTGTCCGTTCTTCAACGGACTATCCAAACTGTACATTGGGCTCATAACTGTGACGCCAAATTCTTGTTGTGATGCTAATTAAATGCCCTGACTCTGTCCTGCACCGTAAGCATTAATTATATCAAATAAATCAAGTGATTTTATTTTAGTTAGATTTATTCTAAGGTTTCAAGAAAGGAACTTGTTTATGAAAATGTCTCAAGAAGTTATTTATGATAAGTTGAGGAGCTTCATTAACAAGTAAATCAGCTACCGTTGACAACTCTGGAAACCTTTTTTTAAATAAATTCTTTCCTTAAAACCTTAAAATAAATCTCCCTTTATTTTAACACTCACAGAAATACTCCATGCTCTCCCTGTGACTAACAATTACGAGGTTTATTGTTGGCAAAAAAAATTATGAGGTTTATGGGAGAGTTTTGTCTCGATTCTAAATCCCATTTTCTTTCTCTTCTTATATTCATTATTTATTTCTCGCATCACTCCTTTTTATTGGTGTGTTTTTATTTTTGTGCGTTAAATTTTATTCATTAGACAGCAGTGATAATGTTGAAAAAAATGTCCCTGCATGTTAGTTATAAATAACTAACACATACAGTTTTTATTATACGAACTAGACTGGAGAATAGGGCTTGTTTGGATAGTCCGTTGAGAGAACGATCACAGATTCTGAGGTAAATATGTGAGGAATTTTGTCTTGGTAAACGCAGGAATTGATTTTGGGAAGGCAAACGGCCTCCCCAAACAAGCCCTAAATGTTTACGATGAGAAAGAATAGTTAATTTAACGCATTTATCATTTCCAGAGGTTTAGGATATTATTTTTTATGATTCACTGACCCTTTTTTTCAATACCACCCCGTGATATACAGGATAACAGCCCGTTTGGTTCGACGCAAATCTCGTGATGGAAAAGGAAAATCATGATTTTCCATCGACGGCGGCCGTTTGGTTCGACGAAGGTGAGGGAAAATGGCTTCCCGTGGGAAGCGTACGCTTGGAATGAAAAGACGATTTAACCCCTCACCTAAATACATTGCCGACGGCAACGAAAAAAAGAGGAGGGAAGATGAACTCGTCACCTGAGAAGAAATCGCATCGGAGAAAACGATGGCCTTCATCTTCAAGCTTTCATCGGCCACAGAATAGAGGACGACGGAGAAGACGATGGAAAAGACGGACGCAGCAACGATGCCGGAGAAGACGCTGATGATGAGGTGAATACTATTCACCTCGATGATGAGGTGAATAGTATTTCACCTCATCTAATAATTAATAATATATATAATTAATAAATATATATTAAATAAATATATAAATATATATAAATAATATTAAATATATATAATTAATAAATATAATATAATTAAATATTAGATAATTAAATAT
>JANTPZ010016400.1:0-10123 GCA_025593235.1 Vachellia pachyceras | reverse complement strand
GATATGGCCTTTTTCTGCCCCTTCAATGGCAAAATCGCTTAAATCAAGCACAAATGCGTAATTAAATTAAAGGGAGGGGAATTAAAGTTTCTTTCTTGAGCAACAAATACGAAAACTGCTTTGGCTGTCAGCTGATTATTTCTTCCGAAAGCAAGTTACTTTAAGGAGGATAAAGTTGGGGCCGGGTAAAAGTAATGGCTACTACTCTTCATTGATTAACGATAATGCAATGAGAGAAAATGGATTTGTTTTCAAAAAAAGTGCGTAAAGTGAATAAGATGCCTATCTTTCTAAAAGGTGTTTGTGGAATCAAAGTGGAAAAGATGGCCATGTTTAATTTATGGTTAAAGTTGTATCCCAAACGTTATCTCATTATTAATATATTTCGGTTCATCTCTATTTTGGAATCCGTTGCCTATGCATCAATCTTTTCCGGAAGCGTTTACGTGTGTGTATGCAGTACAGTACAGTGCTGTGATTTTCCACCTTCATTGGCTAGCTCATATGGCAACAACTTTTTAGAGTCTGAAATGCATTTTAAATTCAAAAGTCCGTTCGCCTGTAAACTTTAACGTTATAACTCCTTCTTTCAAAATACATTCCGAGCAAAAAACTCCTTTTTAGTAGAATAAATTTACTATGAATCCAACGTTTATCCAAATATAAATGCATTATGGATAAAATACATTTTTGCAAAGCTAGCACAATTATCTTTTTATATGTCTATTATATTATCTGCTAACACGCTGTGTGTCAGCAAGAATTAATCACGAGCTTTGCAGGCAGTGACGAAACAAATAAATATCGTTGGAGTCTTGCTCATTAAACCTATATAGATACAGAATCTAAGAAAGGCGAGAAACGAAAGAAAGTGATCAAAGGAGTGAGAATAATTAATCAAGAGACGAGGAACGTAACTGTAGATTAACAAACTAAACCAGCAAGCATGCATAGTTCTGGTTAAACAGTTCGAAAAGCCTGCTTGTCATGCTGCAAAATCAGAAGGATGAGGATAATTATTGAGATCTGTTCTTGTGAAGTTTAATTAGAAAAATAAAAAAGGTCCGAAAGAAACACTCAAACAATCTTTGTGGACCCGTAAAGTGACATCGATCATGGATGATGCCCCACATGAAAGAATTGAAAGACACAAGTTATGTATATTAGGCCATTAGAAACGGGAGAACGCCATGTTGGTCCACTTATAGCTTCATAAACTCCTTAATCAGAGGCCCCACCCCATCGCCAAATAATTGCTAACAAATCATGCAAATTGGAGAAAGAAAGCTTCCCTACATATACACATATATCAGTGAGAGAGAGTTCAGGCTAAGTCAGATCGTAATCAAAATAAAATGATACATTTTTGTTATTAGCCCATAACTTACGCGAGTAAAACTACCCTGGGCTAAAAAATAAAAACGAAGAGAGAAAGAGAACAAGTTATTGGCCACAGACAGAAGAGAAGAGGAATATCAAGCCGTCACTCATTCTCCAACATCATCCTCCTTCCGCCTAACAAAAGTTCCATCCTTTTAGACAAGAAACCCTAACCCTCACAATCATATGTTCTATTATATCTATCTCTTGCTTTGGTAGGGATAGTCATAATATTATTATTATTATTTTAATCAGAATAATCTTATACGTCAAGCCCTAGTCCATGACGACGTGTTCCTTCAATTTGTGAAACCACGTGTCCTCCAGCCAGGTCCCGTTGATTCAGGGCTTGCCCCACTTTATGACTCTGTCATTTTCACTTCTCCGCTTGAGATTCATTTAGCCTGGGCCAAATCAATAATCCTGACCATGGTTTTAAAATGATTAACACTCAATGTGCCTTAATCTTCGTACAAAGGTTAAGATTTTATTCATCTCTGCTTACCGTTACATGTACATCAATCCCCCCATTCTCTCCGACATACCATGACTATGTAGTTTTCAATAACTGTTTCAATCGACTCGGCCACGTAACTCGGGAGAATGGGACCACGCTGATGCCCCATTATTATTTCTTCACTGTGGTGAAAAGGACGCATCATCCGAATGACCAAAGTGACCAATCTCACAAGTAATCTTCTTGATATATACATCCTTCTTGCTTCATGCTCATTATTTCTTTTATTTTTATTGACATTAATGTTAGATACCAAGTTTTCCTCCTTTTTGTCACGCTCACATAAACAGTGAACTATATTAGGGTAGCAGCTAGCTCTCTCTCTCTCTCTATTATCATTATTATTATTAATTTGTTATCCTAGCTTAGGTAGCTGAGAGAGGGAGGGAGCATAGATGGAACGTAAATCGATCGATAGATATGATATATATTTTGGTGAGACCCCAGTGTCGTCATCATCCATCGTCCATAATAAAACTTCTGCTAATTATTGTGATTTATTTAATTGATGCGTGTGTGCGCCTGTAGGGACAGATACAATTTTTGTCCTTACTTACAGTATTATTGGTTATCTTCTGTACTTGTTTCCTGATCAGCACCCACAGCAGAAACGAGAGAGAAAGGGGAATAATGGAGTGGGGAAAATAACAAATATTTCTGAGATAAGCATAGACAAGTTCAAATGGGGCTTAGGTGTTTCATGATCAGGGAGACCCCAGAGGAAAGACAATCTGGCTACCCTACGAGTCGCGTCCTCATTCCGATCTATCATTCTGCAATTGGAAATTGCAACAGATGGGACTTGCAACTTCATGATTGGCATTTAAATTCAATATATCCAGCTATCAGCTTGAATTATTTTCTTGTTTTTTTCTTTAGGGATGTGATCTCATCATGCTTCTCGTTTATTTTGAATCTTTGATTTGGCGCTTCTCGATCTCTCTCTCTCTCTCTCTATGTATCTTTTAGCTCCTTCAAGTTTTTGGTTTTAGACAACTGATGTCGAGTTGTGTCATGGTTTTATGTATATGGTTCAAATTGTGACGCTTTAATTGGACTTTTGTTATATGTGCTGATAACCTAACATACAGAGTCACTTGTCTTTTATAATTTTTTCTCCTTTTTCACTTTGAGTTACATACAAAGATGGAAAATACAAAAGGTGTCAGAGACGAAAGCATAGGAAAAGAAATTAAAGAAAAAAAATTGAAATCTCTAGATTTAATTAGATATTGGGGACACTTCATACATAAGCTATACTTTACGGCGGAGAGAACTAAAAAAAATCTTGCATAGAATAAAGCCAGAAAACTGTTGGACTGGTTAGTCCAAAGACAACAAGCTTGACAATCTGAATCACAGTCCCCTAATTTTCTAAACAATCCCAGCGAAGAAAGTTGATAAATTTAAAATAAATAATATATTATGGGGCATTGGACGGATATAGGTTAATTATATTTATTTAATTTCCACTAAGTTGTAATATTAAATATATATTGGTGGATATTCTGTGCGCGTCCGTGATATGCTGCAGAATAAGATATTGTGTGTAATTAACCATAGATACCGTTATTCCGTAATTAATTAAAAAGTTTCTCCTCTGGCACAAGAAAAATAGGGGAGTGGGGGATAACTTTAATAATAATACAAAAAAAAAGGAGTATTTTGGAGGGTTTCTCTCAGAATTATGCTTGAGGGGGGTTTTGTCGCATTTGAACGATGAGCATATCAAATGTGTTCAACACCTAATAGGTTAGAGAGATTTCTTGCAGCTTTGGTTTTTATAGAAACTTGCCACTATAACTAACACCAGTCACACAAGCTAGCGATATATGGCTAACATTACCCTGCCACAATAATGTTAACAATTTCCAAACGGTGAAGTCTCTCGCATCCTCCTAACCACATGTATGAGTGTGTGTATATATACAAATGGTGTATCAACCTCTCTGCCTCTACCCCATAATATATATTTCAAATACCCAGAGCAACTGGTATTTCTCAACGCTTTTCTTTTAATTTATAGATTACATATCCACAAGCCTAGCTATATCCACCTAATCATTCTCTCTTATCTCTTCTCTCTCTCTCTCTCTCTAAAGAATGGGGCTGAGAGACATAGGAGCATCACTTCCTCCAGGGTTTCGTTTCTATCCCAGCGATGAGGAGCTTGTGTGCCATTACCTGTACAAGAAGATCACCAATGAGGAGATTCTCAAGGGCACTTTGGTCGAAATTGACTTGCATACCTGCGAACCATGGCAGCTTCCAGGTACATATTTCTATCTCGTGTGTGTGTGTGTGTGTGTGTGGACACACACACGCACCACCTCTGTTCGTCATCTTCCTTGATCCATATCTGAATTCATGTTTGTTCGTGAATATATATGTATATATATTATTGTCTGTCTGTGCGTGATCTCTCCCTTTTTTTAAGAACATCGCATGCTTCACTTGAGAGAAGGGTCCGAGCTATGATCCTGGTCGTCTCACAAACCAGATATAATTTAATGTTTCTATATTTAATTCAGATAAGATGGTCGGATCCGACCAGAGGAGGCAAAGCAATTAATGAAAATTCCATAACAGGAAGACATGCATGTCTGTCAAATACCCAATTGATATGTAAGCCGACAAATCTGTTTCGCGGAGAGAGGGAGGGAGCGATCTTCTACACACAAACATATAGTTTACTCAGTTCTTTGATGGGCATCAATTAGGGAATGCATGCCAAGTTGCCAACTTCTGAATGAATTCTTTAGCAGTAATATATAAATCTCTCTGATCTTTAATCATATAGTATATATGGTTTCAAACTGTACATGTAACTTGTATGGAGATGAATCGTGTTTCAATCTCATCACCAATAAGTTTATTTCACTGTTACTCTCCTCTATCGTAGTCTATATGTTCTGGATATTCAAATATAAAAGGTGGCGGTGGGAAGTGAATCCCCAATTATTGAACATGGCCTCTCTCTCTCGAACTTAATTATTTATGTCAATATGAAAGCAAAATACATTTTACCTTGCTTGGCCTATTTGGATGGGAACTTCTCATGTGCAGTTTAATATATTGGTTCTCTATTTCATTATTATCGTTGGTTCCACACGTCATACCAGCTTTTCAATACACCAAACTGTAAATTTCAGGTTCCATATATATATATATATATATATTAATTATTACATGCACATGCATCATATTTTGCCTTTTCGGCTGCGTATGGATGCTTTATCGTATTTCTATATGCAATTACTGTTTCAACTCATTTACCAATTATTGGAGGAGCATATAATTAAAAAGCTGACACTAATTAGTCGGTAACATACGTCAGCGAGTGGTTCGATTATATATAGCACTCAATTTTGCCTTTGATCTTTAATTTGAAGTTCATTTTAATTAATACTGTACCCACCAGCACCTCCTTTGTTTTTATATCATTTTGGTGTGACACCTCCTTAATAGATTCATTCCATAATAAAACACATATAGAATAGTGCATATTCTAAATTGGGGGGCTTGAAAATGAACACACACACAGCTGATCAATTAGGACACATAACTCTTCGAGATCGAATCACAGTTCATCTAAAATTGCATACATACATAATCTTTTCCCATACCATATGAGCCATATGAGTTTTTTTTTGGTTGCTTTTTTTTTATTGGACACGTTTATTTTAGAGGTATACCACTATATACTTGTAGTTTTTAGAAAGATCAAGAGACCAGCGTCTAAAGTACCTAACTTAACTATAGGGTTTGGGTTAATAAACTGTACGAATTGAAGTCTGAAAAATATCTTAAACTGTTATCTCATGTCATAGATATATATATATATATATGTGCACTAACCTCGATCAGACTTAGGTATATATGTTCGGTAATGTATCTGATGTGGTGCATGTGTCTCATTTAATTGACGAAACTGTGGGTTAAAGTTAAACATGATTGTGCAAAATATATATATATATATATATATATAGCCTACTTATTATTTGTTGCGTTTGCAAAAATATGACTTATTGATCCTAATCGTGCATGTATTTGGGTGAATGGTTAATTATTTCAGAGGTGGCGAAGCTGAACACGAACGAATGGTACTTCTTCAGCTTCCGTGACCGTAAATACGCCACAGGATTCCGGACGAATCGGGCGACGACATCTGGATATTGGAAGGCGACAGGGAAGGACAGGACAGTGCTGGACCCAATCACACGCGAGGCCGTAGGGATGAGGAAGACGTTGGTGTTCTACATGAACAGAGCCCCCAATGGTATGAAGACTGGTTGGATCATGCACGAATTCCGCTTGGAGACCCCACACATGCCCCCCAAGGTTTGATTCCCTCTCCTTCTTCCTCCTCCTTTTTCAAACTCCCGTATCATTACCAGGCCTAACCCTAGCTAGCTATTAATCACGAAAACGCACAGGTGTCCCCATATATAATCCCATATGATTAATATAATTCCTATACATACAGTCTTTTCATTAACACATACAACGTATACTGTGAACATCAATCAATTTTCTAATGAGAATAGAATGTGTGCTTCAATTATTAGGCCCCTGATCATATTACTGTGTAGTTATATTATTTGATGATTGATTTTCTCCATGGGTTTTATATGGAAAGATGTAATGACAAACACTGGTTCATGCTTTAATTATTTATGCCTATTAGTTCAATCAAAGGTGTATTTTACTTCCATGTGTTAGCGAGAGACAGGAAAATTAAGTAGACGTGAGGCTGTCTACTTCCTGCCACATCTCAGAATAATGTTTGTCTAGCGATGGAACGTAACGATTAGTGTTTTAATTTCAAGCGTATATATAATGGCATGCGACCGGGTTTACATTAATTTCTGCTAATCAGGTCAAACTTTTTGATGATTACGCAGGAGGACTGGGTTTTGTGTAGGGTATTTTACAAAAGCAGAGCAGACGACAGTGCCAAGCTCAGCCCACAGGACATGTTTGAGACTGCTCCTTCATACACTTTCCCTTCTTCATCTCCAACCAATCAGAATCAACCTCCTGGCTTCACCACTTTCACCTCCATGCCACCCCATGATTACCACCGGTTCCAGAACCACCAGAACAGTTCTCTAATGAATCTTCTTCAATTTTCTGGGGAAACAAACACCACCAACAACACTTACAGTAGTGTCTATACTCAAAGTGTTGTTCCAAAAGGCGATCATGTCGGATATGACGATGATCATGTGTTCTTATGGGGCATCGACATGGAAGACAACAGCATCCACCACAATGACGTGGCCTCCAATCTGGACGGAATGAGATTCGATGTTGATAGTGATAGTATGGTCTTGTTATAAAATTGTACGAGCCCATTGTATATGTCTGGTTCGTATCACGCAAAGTACCAAAAGGAAAAAAAAATTGTTGATTTGTGAAAAATGCACATACGTTAAGTTTGGCTTTGAGGGAGAAGTCATTAGCAGGTGCTTGAATTGAACTTGGAAGATGTTTTTAAGGTTGTCACATAATACTGTTAAAGTTCTTAGTGTATAAGGTCGATTTGAGATTATTTTTCACCCCACTTTCCTTTAATATGTAATTTAGTTATCTTATTAGCATGTATCTATAGAGATCCCGTCCTTTTAATTCATGCGTACAATTAATCAATTTGTTCACTATATATCAGTATCAGTCAGAAAAATGCTCTCGCTGCTTCATTTTCATTTCTTTCTTTCTTTTTTCAATTAATTGTCATGTATTGTACATAATATATAAGTGTGTGCATGTATCAGAAGTTAATTAAACTTAATATTATTAGTAACGTGTACACGTGACAGAGAAGAGGGAATTGGATTGGGGGATTGTGTTTGATGGGGTTAGCAATAAAGGCAAGGGCTTACATGGGAATAGCGAAGAGAGAAGGCAAATGGAATAACATGAAATGGCCGGAGGGAGAGAACAGATTCATTGGGATTTGTTCTGTGCTTTGACTTTTATTTGCAATCCAGTGGAAGTGGTAGTCATGTGGAGTATTGGGGTTAGGGAGTCGTCCAATTAAGAGAGAATCTCTACTTTGATTCCAAAACGCAGATTTAATGGTTGTTCGCTTTTTGGCTTTTGCCTCAGGTTTAGCTGATCACACACAGACACACACACATTCCACCAAAGAAGCTTCCCCCCCCCCTTTTATAGTTGGAGGATGATGGATGGCAGCTGTTTCATGGCTGCTTTCAGTTGTTGATGATGAAGACGCGTACGCAGGTGGGACACCATAGCTTTTTTGTTTAAACTTTAAACCCCATCAGCCGACACAACTCGGGAACCCTAGTTTCATTTTTAAAAAATTATTGCAGCGAATTACTAACTCGACACTCCATATATTATCTCGGCTGTTGTCTGCAATTGAGGAGTGGTGGTAATCGGCCATGGTCAATAGCAACAAGTTTTAAACAGAAATAATAAGTTTGAGAGCAGGTGAATAGGAAACAACTATTATGTAAACAATTTTTTTGCCTTTTTCCCTGACTTCAAAGGAAAACAATTTTCCCTTCTATGCAACCGGCCCTACATTCCTTGACTCATCCACCGACGGCTGTTCGCCTATGTTTGTATATTTTAGCCCAACAAAGAATAGTGCCCAGAGGCCTATATGTGGAATGAAGCCTTGTTCTATATAATGACATTATAACTGACACACGCCAACAAGAAGATCCATCTACTGGTACTGTTTAACAAATCCTGCTAATGTATTTTCATGTGCCCGTGAGTTGACAACATACATGTCAATCTAACACGATGGGGTCTGAGGTCAGTTGTGAGTATCAGTCTAGAAGATTGAAACGAAGGGTAGGAGGACCGGGGGGCGATCTGTTTACATCTGGTTCTTCACAAGACTGCATATATAGAAGTCGAAACAATCTAAATGGCTGTGGTTAGAGTTAGAGACGTCGTGTACTGGAAATGAAGCCAGAAAGGTATGACGCCCAGTAGCTGACAAATCACAAGTTAACAACTCCAGACGAAGACAGGGACTCAACACAATGCGTCTGCACTTTCTTCAGGTGCCTCGTCCTCGATTTATGCATGTCATCACAACCTCGAACGTTGCATAACTGAGTAACTTCGTAAGGTAAAGTTCTGAAGGACTTGGATATATATGCGAGCTTATAAAGTTTTCTGGAATCAGGCCAAACACAATTGCTATGGACATTCCTTGACTGAGTTTCCAGACAAAAATAGCATCCGAAAGTGATTAGCAGTCTGGATGCGGATGCATATCCACTAACTGATTCAGGTCTTGAGATAAAGTGCATCTTATCAGTTTTGTTGACTCCTTAGCTATAATAGTATGCATACTCCCTTAGGCTGGTTGTTCTCTTCTTCCGACTTAGTCTGTCTCCACTCTTCTATTAGAAACACCAGTTACTTTGTCCGCTAATGCTCACAAGAAAAACACGTGTTCGTTCTGTTGCTTCCTCTTTTATTGTTTACAGTCGTTTCTATCACTGGACAAAAACGAAATGAAAGGGACGGAAGCAAGAGCAGAGAGCTCATGTTGATCACTAAACACAACAATCCAATGGGGGTAAAAATCTAGCAAGAGAGAACGACGACAACCTTGAAGATAAGACTCTTGGCATTCCTGCCGGTGAGATGGTCGCTGGCGTACTGCTCCTTGCTCAAATATCTGGCAGACATGAGTGCAATAGCCACCGTATCCCCAAAAACCACCTGGATGGCGGTGGAAGTCACCGGCGCAGATCAAAGGGGCCCAATTCTCTTCAGCGCCAAGTGCATGTTCGTTTCGCACATTCCTGCCAGCGGATTGCCCTCGATGGAAGCGACGGAGATCGAAGGGGAACTGGCTTGATGAGCTCCTCGGTGGTGCCGTAGCAGTGGATATCTTCATCGGTTAGGGTACCGGACGATGTCGCCATGCAGGGCGTCCGCGGGGGAGAGTAGTGCGGATCGAATTATCCCGAGGGAGACGAGAGCATGGGAGATCTTGTGAGCGACGAAATCGGACTTGCCGATGCCGGGGGATTGTAGGAGAGCATGCATTGAGCAATCGATGACCGGTCTGTGGCCGTCAATCTGCACCCTTAATTGCAATTTACAGGTGAAACTTCCATATTTGTCTCTGAAACCGTGGACTTGTGTCAACAACTCTATTCCATCTTTAATTAATTTATATTTTGAGTCCACCTAAACTAGTTCATCCTCGATATCCAAATCCAGGAT
>JANTPZ010016399.1:0-11351 GCA_025593235.1 Vachellia pachyceras | reverse complement strand
CTTGTTGCTCTTCTTGTTGCGTGTAGTCTTGGTGCACTCTTTGTAAGCAGCAAAGAATGGATCATCCTCATCTTGCATCCACAGTCCCTTCTTCGACGATGTTCTGTAGAAAGGAGGCTGAAACGCACATGGAGGCAGTGGAATATCCTGAACTACACCGCCGTTAATATTCTTACAGCCGCCGCCTCCTGCTTCCTTCGTGCTTGGCGGAGGTGGTAGATCATGCAGTAACTCTTCCTCCCTTGAGAGGCTCTCAGGTTGACGTGCCTTGGACACACCGGCCTTCTTCTCCCATGAGAAGGGTACGTTATCACTACTCACAGATTCATCCATATCGATCGATCTCTTCAAGGCGTGGAATCTATTTGGTGGAGTTTGATCGATCGAGTAGACTTCTTTATATATATATATATATAAACAAATATATTATAGTATTAGCTCTACACTGGCCTTAACGTCAATACTCTCACAAAGGACAACACCTTCAACATGAGGCTGCACAAAATGCTATTGGGTTTGAAAATAAACACGAAAAGAAAATGACAGACAGGTTAGGTAAAGAAGGCCTGCTGCATACGAGAATTTGCATATTAATCACAAGACAAACAGATCAGACAAATACTTATGATGTTTGACTTGCAGTTCGTGTAAGATTTCACTCACGCCCCCTCCTGCACGTTGGACCCGTTCAAAGTTAAGTGCAGTGAAGCTGCTCCAAAAGCATCTACCTATATCTATCAGTCTAATTCTCCCCCTAATTATGATACACACTAGAATTTTTTCCCGTCTAGAAAAACACTACAAATCGATATTCTGCAAGAGAATAATACTGTTCATGGTCAAGTTATTAAGGCCGTGACAATGAAGCGTTTGAATATAATTAACTAAAAAATTTCTTAACCCTAGCGTGTTGGTTATAAATTTTGGACTCTCTTTCAACGAAAGACAGCTGATCGTGACGTGCTTTCAAGCCCTACGGCGTACGTGTATGAAAACTTAATAGCTCGCCGTTGCTACTGATTTTTAAATGAGTTCATCAGAACCTTTTAATTTGCAAGCCAAACCATAAATATATAATCATTGCAAAGAAGTTAACCCATGCATCAAAAGTTTTTCTACTGTTTTTAATTAAGGTCTTTATTTAGGTGTGCCTGCATGGATGACTAAAAATGATTTTTTTATATATATTCAACGATGTTGAATATTTTTGTCTTGGATGTATTTATTCATATGGTTGTTGGTTTCGCTGAGAAATTTTATGAAAAAGATGCCACTTTTAATATTGATATATTTTTATTCACAAACATGTATTCGTATTTTCAAATATCATTATCTTGTGACAATTGAAGAGTGTACAGCTAGCACTTGGCTTATACATTCTGATCTGGTTAATTACGCAAGCTTGCTGCTTACACGTATGCTTTTGAAAGGGATTTGATTTGATTTTGTTTAATTAAAAATTGTATCTGCAAATGCATGCATACCATCAAAATGAGACCTCCTCTTGAATGAACTAAAAGGTCATTTACCCGGATATATTGATATGTTTAAAATGAATAAGTAGTTTAAAGCGTAAAATTATGTTATTTCAATATTGTGATTTTTTTAAACGTGAAAGATGAAGGATTAGTTAGGTAACAACTTAGAATTAATCTTCTACAAAGATCCATAACATTTATTTGTTACTGTATTTTTTAAATACCGTCTTTTAAATTTTTTGTTAATGGACAAATCACTAATTTTTTTTCTTTAGTAGACTGACTTTTAAAGGTGGTACTTAGAGCATAGCTAGCCCCACGGATCCTTGATATATGGTGCCTGTTTGGAAATTTTTTATTTACAACGGTGCATGCAAATCAAGAAAAATCATCTCGAAATCCATAAATTCTTTTTAAATTCTCTAAATCCTTCTCGAAATATGAAACTATGTTCTCCCAATGGATTCCCAAATACACGCATGATCTAATGAGGTAGTTAATTCCATATGTTCAACAGTTAATTATTCACATGTGTAAACTACCGTCTTGCTTGTTGGAAAAGTTTATTTACTCCCTAAAAGCACGTTTAACAGTATTTTTCCGCAAAACGAGATTATCCCCTCCATATATTTACCCCAACTTGCATAAAAGTACTTCTCTGCCGTGTTCCCAAACTGACACATCATCCTAAATGTAGAACCTGTTTTTATTTGTGTCAATTTTATTTTCAAATTACCTCTGTTGACCTTAAAACAATCAAGGCAGAGATAGAGAAAATTAAGGAATATGATTATAATGTTTAAAAATGATATTAATCTAATCAAATTAGATAAATAAATCATAAAGGCTTAAACTCAAACACCCGTTCATAGAGGAGAAATATCAAACCACATAGAATATTATGGTTGATTTAATATATTTTGAAAGAGGAAAAACACAATACAATCTTGACATAAAAAGTCTATTTTGACCTTAAAATTAATTGCATTTATTTCATATAAATTCTATGATCTCAACTGAAAATAAAAATGTCATCTTAAATTATAATTATATTCATTTTTCCTAAAGTTGAACAGAATTTGATTTATAAAACTCTTGAGTTATTACTATCATGCACATCTAAAAGGAGGGGGATCCGAGTTTATGTATGAGGCCTAGTCTTGAGCCCCATTAGGTATAAAAGGCTAGAAAGCCCAGAAATGAAGAAACGAACCCAGGTAAGGAGGGCCTTGAGATGTAATTTTGCGTTTGTGGCCAAGGTTTTAAACCCTAGATTGCCAGGCCTGAGACCTCTTCTTTAAATATCACCCGTTAGGTTTTCGTAATACTGAGGTGAGGAGCCGCGTCTGAGTCTGATCCCTGAGTTTCTTCTTTTCTTCGTCTCTGGTCCTGCAAATTATATTCGTTATTCGAAGCCACTTTTGGTTCCGAACTTGATTAGAATCTCATGAACTGGACTACTTTTTCCGATTATATTATCTCTCGTCTGGGATAATCAATCTGTGCATTACGATTCACGTTTGATTTGATTTGTTTTGTTTCCATGAATAACTTGTTTGTGCATTTATTTATCCGATCGAATGATGAAGGAAAGGTGTTTGGTGCTATGATTATAAACAATTCCTCGTTCTGAATGCTATCGCCATGGCATGACAGACACGTTTACACCCATAGAATATGAGCATTCACCCTCCACTTCATTCCCTTTTCTTGGTTATATGAGTAAGAGGAGTTCGAATTTTTGATTTGCTGGGCAATTGGTTGTGTTTGCCTTGCGATTGACCAACTCCTGAAATTGAACGAGTGGTGTTTAAAGCCCTTATCTTTTTACTAATGCTTTAGATTGGGGTTACGCTCACCGCCATATCATCATCGTTCCCACTAGCATATGCATTCTTGGAGAATTCTTGTTTGTTTGGCTTAATTTTGGGAACTGAGTGTTTTTTATCACAAAGAATCAGAGGTTCCCCGAAGAAAATACTGCTTCATGTAAAATACACATGCGCAGGGTCTCAAACTCAGTAGGAAAGTCGATCAATATTCAATATTCTTAATTTAATTCAAAATTTCAGAAAGCATCTAGCGAAGAAACGAAATATTTGGGCTACTGTTCCAAACTATATCAAAATGCACGTTTTCAGGAAAAATTAAACTCGTGAAAACTCTAAAAAGCTTGTATGATTTCAATAAACATAAGAATGCCTTGCTTAGGCCACTGAGTTTTTTATTAATCGATTTCTTTTGTTCTTCTTTGATTTAAATTCTGGTATTATTCCTCTCCCTTTCTCCTTATGTTCTTTCTTTGATTTCGATTCCGTTAACATTCCTTCGTCCAATACAGGCAACAAACGAGCCGCCACTATCGATTAAATCATCCATTATTTCAGGCCTGAAGGGGAGGGGAAACCACGCCTGGAGGTAGCCGTTACTGTGCATCCAATACATCCGCCGTTGTGCTCCGGCGAGGAGTCGTTCAGGTTTCAGATCTCATTGATGAAGGGATTATTAAATCCAACCTCTTTGTTAAATAAGAAAAAATATAATACACTTTCGGAGAAACCCTAGGAAAAGAGAATGTAGGAGTAAGTCCCATGTAAGTAGCCGGCGGCTCATCGGTGCAAGATTTACAGGGCTGTGATTACAAAGAGAGAGGCTTGAGTGGGAGTGATTGGAACTAGGGATGGCCACCAACAGAGCTAGAAGGTGCTGCCGACGAAAGGGCTCGGCTTTGGTATCTCGGCCTCTGGTCATACCCTCTGTTTCATTTGAATTCTCCCACCATGACGGATCTTTCTATAATTTACACTTGATATGAGCCCCACTTCTTCTACCTTTAGGTTTTTCTGGAGATTCGCACTGGTTGGTTCAATTTTGTGAGAGAAAACACTTGATTAGGGATTGTTTTCTTTTTGAACTTCAGTGCTAAAAGAGAGCTTGGTCACAAAGCACTTGCTTTAGTTCAGGAGGTAACATGTTTTGTTCAGAAGAAGAAAATTGGTTATCTGTGGCACTTAGTGGGTATGTTGTGATCGAGCAGCGGCCAGACAACCGTATGGATGGTATCCACAGACAATGGGTTTTCTCTCCTCTCATTTGTCTATTGATTCCATCACACATTTTTTCGTTTGCTTGTTAATTCATGTTTGTTTACCCGCTTTTCGTTAATTTTAGCCGCACATTCATGAAAAGGAAATGTGAAGTGCAGAATTCTCAAGTAAATAGTGTATCAAGTGCTATCTCTATAACTAACAGAGATTGTTTCGTGAGGGGAAATAGGAGTAGAATTATTATTGGATGCATTAGTTTAGAATCAGATTTGGCAATCGTTTAGAATCAGGTTCGTGTATGGTTAAATCCAACCTCTTTGTATGGTTCTACCTTTTCGGGATAAAATTTGAAGAAATTTAAGAAAATATAGAAAATCCTGTGCAGCACAAGCATTCGTATAATATTTGTCAAATGCTTGTTTCAACCCTTTGGGTTAACTGTTAAGGCTTGGTTCCCCTGTTTTTTTGTTTGGTTTCCACTTGTGGGCGGCAGTACATTGTTTATGTGAGGTCTTTGTGTTGCTGGATGCTGTATAATGAGTATTATAGCTTCTTTGTCCATACTTAAGTTTAGTTCAGCTGTTCTATAAGGTTGTTTATTTGTTGCTCTTTTTTAAATGTTTCCTAATATTCTACAGGATGGAAATTATGTCATGAATACAATGACAAATGTAATAGAGTAAAATAACTTTCCTATCCTATTTTAGATAGCATGTGAGAATAAAGATGTTAAAGATGTGGTGGTTGAGGCTACGGGATCAAAAAAGGATACATGGTCGATCGATATTGAATCATATTTTATAGGTTTAATGGAAGAAAAAGTTAAAAAAAATAATAGACAAACAACTACTTTTACAAAGGCCGTATGGAGATATATTGAGGAAGAGTTGAAAAGCAAATTTGGAAAGGAATACACATGTGACCAATTTAAGAACATGACCAATTTAAGAACAAATTTAATCAATTGAGAGTTAACCAATTTGTTGAAAATGGAAAATGGATTAGGGTACAATTCAGTTACTGATCAAATTATCGTCACAAAAGATGAATGGAAGAAGCTATGTGAGGTAAAATCTAATTTTAAGCTGCATTATTTTATTTTCATTGATTAGGTTATTATTTTACAATATACTAATAATACAACTTAATTTTTCTAAAAGTATGAGTTTGCAAGGCAATTTAAGAAGAAAAGTTGTTTGCATTATGATAAATTATGTGTCATTTTTGGAGACACAAGTCACACAATTGTTTCTGGTTCAAATCAACATTCTTCCACCAAAAGCCCTTCTATCAATGATGACAGTGAAGAAAATAATATATTTTATCTTGAAGAATATAGTTTTCAAGCAAAAACAGACAAAAGTTAGTAAAGATGCCAAGAAAAGAAAAGTAAGGGAGAACGCTCAAGTGGCATTTGCTAATGCTTTGACAATTTTTGGAGAAACCGTTAAGAAGAATATTGAAATTATGGAGAAGATGAAAGAAACCCAAGTTGCAATATCATCTACTAATGCTAAAACGGAAGTAGTTGGATGAAGAAGTGTGCAAGATAAGGAGTCACTATTGACCTGTTCAAAGGTTTTTGAGGACTTTATGGCATTGATGGTGCTTCTTTTTACAAAGGCTGTGAAGTTATTGAAAGAAGATCTTTTGT
This sequence comes from Vachellia pachyceras, assembly GCA_025593235.1. Taxonomy (NCBI): domain Eukaryota; kingdom Viridiplantae; phylum Streptophyta; class Magnoliopsida; order Fabales; family Fabaceae; genus Vachellia; species Vachellia pachyceras. The sequence goes on along the minus strand of JANTPZ010016399.1, from coordinate 5,172 downwards.
GGAGAGATATATTTCTAACATTATCATATGAGTAAAAGAAAGATTTAGTTCTCAATCTAGTTAAGTATATCTCATGATATATTATATTTTGGTTCTCTAGTATTATTGATTCTTTGAATCTTTATGTCTAGATATATAACATTATTATGGTTATGTAGTATTGTTGGTTCTCAATGTATTCCCTTTTCATGAACATTATGTTTGGTTGATGGAACTATAAATGTTATTTAATCATACTGTCATTTAGTTGTTAGCAAAAAATTGTTAATTTGCAGGATCCTTGTGATGGATTTGACAATTAGGAGCTTGATATATGATTCTGATGAAGAAGAACTCCAAAATATTATGTGTTTTTATATTAACTTGGAATATAATAGTTTGTTGAAATCAGTTATTTTCAAAATTACTATGTCGGTTCTTGTTATCATCCTTTATGTATGTCTAAACAAATAATCGAAATATGCCAACTCTATAAGTGGATGGCAAAACAAAAAATTATACAAAACGGAGAGAGTATCCACTATAAGTAGATTGGGTTGAGGGAATGCAATGAAGAGTCTGGAGCATGAAAGATTGAAATGGTTCAATTTCAACCTATGAATTAGGAGACTGGTACTATGTGATGAATAAGGAGGCAAGGAGCAAGTAGAAATGCGTGTACACGTGTGGAAGACACAACTCTTCTTAATCTAAACAGGCATTATAAATACTCGGAATTTCAAATGCACGAAATCGTTGGCAGTCAGGAAGCTATTTGGCTGAATTCTAGGAAGTTAATGGGCTATTTGCTAATGAAATCATGCAAGTTGTCAACCCTTGTGCTCGTCATGCTATTTGCTAATGGGGTGAATTCTGGTAATTCCCGATGCATGCAGTTTTTTTAACGTTTGTCCGTGGACAAGGCTAGCATGGGAAAGTTTTACCGTACAGTTATAAAATTAACAATAATATAATATATTTTAATGAATATTGGGTTTGAAAAAGATTACATAAATATAAATGAGTGGTTAAGATGTATGAATGAACAGAATTTGTAATGATCAAATTCATGAACAAATTGATGCGGTAACCATTCAGGAGAATACAGTGAAAAATAATTTAAAGTGGTTTAAACATTTTCAGAAAAGACTATTTAAGACATCAATAAGGAGTTAATCAAATGGTGTAGAATCCTCTAAAAATGATAGAGTAAGACTGAAGCACTCAATAAGATTATAAAGAGATTTTTTTTTTGTGAATAATCTATGTTGAGATATAAGCTCCTATAGAGCACAGTAACATCGTATACATACCATATCTAATGGGACAAGTTGAATGAGTTAAACTCCAATAAAGTTCCAATTTCTGGCAGCGCCCCTCAATAATGGCTATTTCAAAGAAACGGAAATCAAAATACGGCTAAAAAATGGGAGGTTTTATATGTAACCAGAATACTTGATGTCCTATTCTAGATAATGTCAAGTGAAAATAGAAAACTCTTGTGAATATTGGGCTTGTTTGACGGAGCACTTCACATTCACATATTTACCTCAACTTACGTAAAAGTACTTCTCTACAGCGTTCTAAACTGGCACATACTGGCACATACGTCACGCAATCTGAGTCTCCACCTGACCTGGACCTCACCATCCACATCATAAACCAACATCACTACTGTTCAATACAACCATTGCTAGAACGGACGCACAAGGACCGGAATGAGTTTTTGAGGGAGAAAAGAAAAAGAAAGTCAAGCGAAACATAAATATCCAAACTATAAGCCCAACCTGGTGGGAACCAGATTTTGCAAATCCAGATATTACACAATTTTAAGGGCAATTTAAAACTAATAATCAAGCCAAAACAGATAAAAATCCATCTCCTTCATGGCAGCCTGAAGGACTTGCTTGATTGTGCTTACAAGTTGGGCAAGGAGGAGGAATTGCAAAGAGTGGAACCAAGCAGGTCATTGCTCAAGCTGGCCCCCCTTCGAGTCCTTTATTATTCTCAGCCTGCGGACTGCTCCCTGAGTTGCTATTGGAAACTGATCCAAAAGCGGTCTTATGCAAGACTTCCGTAGGAGATGAACCTAGTGAAGAACTATTTTCCCATCCATCTGTCATGAGGTTAAGAGCAGACGAGTTCTTGGAGCAATCACTTGTATTGTTACTGAGATGAAGAACCTCACCAAGAGGACCTCCCATAGAACTTTCCCAGGCAATTGGAATCCAATTTGCCTGCCTATTACTCGAGTCATTCAGACCAATTCCCACCCCCAAACCCATCTGAATTGGATCTAGCTCCCTTGATAGTCGAAGAGGTGATAGTGTGACTTTTTCATTAGTTAGAGAGGAACTGGATGACATGAAATTGGAGGAGGCCATGGGGATAGATATAGAAAGCTGGGTCCTATCTGATTCCATGTCCAGTTTGGGCCAGTCATCCATGAAATGACGAAGGGATTGCTGTGACTCTGTGTCTCTGTAAGAGGGGTTTGGTGAAGAACCAAAGCTTTTATGAGAAGGGTTAAGTAGGGAGTCTGAAGTGACAAGCCCAAACTCATTCCTCGAAGATTCTTCGTATGGGATTTGCTCTTTTTGCATCATAAAAGGGTTTTCCTTGGGCTTCTGATCAAGGGTGGGAGGCAGCATTGGAAGTGCAGAACCGTCCTGCACTCTCTCACTAACATCCTCCTTGTTGTTCATAAACATTCTACAATTACAATGTTTCCAGAAAAAGACACCATTAGCAAACAGAACCTAGCTAATAGTCTAATACAGATTAACTAGTACACTTCCTGCAGTATATCCTAGGTTCTTTGATTGTGCATCATCCTAAAAGAAATGAGCAGCTAACAACAATAACCAAAGGAAGGAAGGAAAAAAAAAAAAAGGCGTTTTAGTTTGCTAACCTGTTGATGTTGGTTGGGGCACAAGTATTAGAGGAAAGAGGCTGCAAATTCTTGGGTTGATGATGGGCAAAGGAAAGGTTATTGGACGCAGCGTTGCCTGGCACCACTACTGAGGCAGAGGAGGAAGCATTAGGGATGAGCTTTGAGGCATTACTGGTAGTCGGGGCGCCAGAGACGGCATGGCCTGATTGGCCTTCCACAGGCTTTCTTGAACGATGGCGGCCTCTGTTCATGTGGCGCTCACAGTACTTCTGGTCCACAACGGCATCTCTTGAGCACCGCCATTTCTTCCCATCTGTTCTCCTACACCTTCCCGGTTCCGGATCAGTGTTCGAGAATCCCAGATGGAAACCTCCCCATCCCACTACATCATATATATGATTCAGCAAGTATTAGGCACCAGTACCATGCACTCTTGTTATTGTAGCTTGTATGAGAATCTAAGAACAGAAACTTACGTGTAGTAGGTCTCAGAAGTCCGTTAGAAAAGTTGCCGAAGCCAGCAGAATCTAGAGCTTTTCTGATAGGGATGAGGAGATGAGAAGGTACGGCCATATTTGCAGTGATGTACTTGTAGATCAAGGCCTGGTGTTCCAGCTCCATCCACTGCGACGGAGTGAATGGCCCTCTAGTTGCTGCTAAAATCCCCTGCATGCCTCCAGAGCCGTAACCTGGTGAAAATCCACAAGATAAAGCTCAAATGAAGCCAGAAATGGCGAAACGTGTACAAAGTTAATTTTCCTAGCAATTTATAAGCGCTATTATCATGAACAGTTTGTTCAGATTATTTTCGGGAATAAAAAAACATATTTATATTTAACTGTTATTTTATGAAAAACTAAAATTTATAATAAAAATAATACATCGCATTTTTAATTTAAAAATAATTTAATTCTTTTAAAAAATAGTTTTGCTTATTGCCCTTTTACTTGGACCAAATTTCCATATATTTTGCTTGCAGCAGAACAGGGCTGCATGATTGTATAAATTTACAAGAGAATAATTTATAAGGAGGGGTAGGAAACAAACAAAAAAAAGCGAAAAGAGATATGACTATATGACAGAGGACAGAAGCAATGTAAAGGATGTGCAATATATTGCGGGGACTACAGTGGTAGGGGTTTATGGGGCTTTAATTGAAGAAAATAACAGTCAACTGTGCGTGTGTGGGGGGAAGGCCGGAAGGCGATGGAAAGGAAATGAAAGATTACGGAAAAAAGGAATACGGAGCCAATCAAAATTTGGAGCTTTTCTAGCCCCTCCTGTAGCTTCTAACCTGCCTTCAAATTACTTTTTCTGATCTAGGACCCTCTCCATCGAACTTTTTTATCAATATTATGACGGTTTACATTTGAATAGATAAATCCCATAATAACGGATCCGAATCCAAAATCCATATCCCTGACACGAGAACAGTGATTTAATCTTGACAAGAGGAATTTTCCCGTTTTTACTTTTAATCTTGACAAGACTCAAAACGCAGGCCACTCTTCCTTTTTCATGAAGAGACCATCCCCAAAACTGGAGAATCAGCCGTGAAGACCTCTAACAATCCATACATCTGTCTTGCAAAACGTACTTATTCTCTATTTTTTCTGAGGGAGCAAGGAAAGGAACAGATGAGGGCAAAAATAACGATAAACCCCATTCTCCGTTAAGATCTCCCGGTACTTGACAAATCAGAAGCGAGTAGATATAGATTTTAAAAATTTGCTTACAGAAAGCGGTGCATGATTATTGACTGGTTGCCAAGAACATAAAAGAAGCTGAAATAGGCATTGCTGCGAGTATCGAGTATTTACCTGTATTCCTGGTGTAAGCAGCTAGTTGATTATAAGAATAAGGCAATGCGGCATTCGGGAAGGCCTTGTCCGTTAACTGAGGCTCCGATTTGGGAGAAGAGAAAGTGAGCATTTGAGAATCAGGAAAGGGATAAGTATTAGATCTCAGCAGAGAGTTTCTTTGGGGAAGCAGCATTGGAGCAGATCCTATGAGAAGGTAAGCATTCGGAAAGACGAGAAGTGGTCGACTACCTTCAGTTGCGGCAGATCTGTGAGGATTTGGATCTTAGATCCGTACGATTTTGTTGCTGGGTTGACTCAGGATTCGAAGCCGGAGATGTAAAGGCGGAGCGAGTGGGTGCAGAAGGTAAACAACCAAGCCATTTAAAATCCACCGCCAAAAAGATCTATGTGGAAGACGAGGCAAAAGAGCAGCTAGGCGAGCATGAAGCTCGAGCTCGAGCGGAATCGATTTTGGAGCATTTGTCTCGTTGTAGAAGA